>PVKU01011664.1:0-41552 GCA_004027475.1 Anoura caudifer | reverse complement strand
CCTGTAAGGTCTCTTTTGAGAAATCAGCTGACAGTCTGATGGGAACTCCTTTGTAGGTGACTGTGCCCTTATCCCTTGCTGCTTCTAGAATTCTCTCCTTCATTTTAATCTTGGGTAATGTAATTATGATGTGCCTTGGTGTGTTCCTCCTTGGGTCCAACTTCTTTGGGACTCTCTGAGCTTCCTGGACTTCCTGGAAGTCTATTTCCTTTGCCAGACTGGGGAAGTTCTCCTTTATTATTTGTTCAAATAAGTTTTCCACTTGTTGCTCTTCTTCTTCCTCTTCTGGTATCCCTATAATTTGGATGTTGGGATGTTTAAAGATGTCCTGGAGGTTGCTAAGCCTCTCCTCATTTTTTTGAATTCTTGTTTCTTCATTCTTTTGTGTTTGGTTGTTTCTTTCTTCCTTCTGGTCCACTCCATTGATTTGAGTTCCAGTTTTCCTCCCATCTCTATTGGTTCCCTGTGTGTTTTCCTTCATTTCACTTATTGTAGCCTTCATTTGTTCATCTATTTTGTGAGCAAAATCAACCAATTCTTTGAGCATCCTGATCACCAGGGCTTTGAACTGTGCATCTGGTAGGCTGGCTATCTCTTGGTCAGTTAGATGATTTGGCTCTGGGGCTTTGATTTGTTCTCCCATTTGAGCCATTTTTTTTGTTTGATTTTTTTTTTTTTTTGGTCTGGTTGTGGCTGTTATGTACTGAGGGGTGGAGCCTCAGTTGTTTCCCCAGGGCGGGGCAGCCCAGTTGCTGGGTAGTGATGCTGTACATGGGGGCAGGGTCTGAGAGGAAACAATGGTGTTTTCTCCTCTCTCTCTTGGATTCCAGTCCCCTCCACAGCTTCCCCTTCATCTGGATTATCTGTGCTCAAATGTGGAGCCACCTGGTTAGCCAGCTGCCTTGCATGGCCTCACTGGGTCTGCCCATTGCCAGCCCATGCCCGGGGTCTGCCAGCCACTGCCTGTACACCTGGGGTCTTCCAGCTGCTGTTGCCTGCATGTATCTGGGTCCACCAACCTCCACTTTTTCCCACCGTGACCCCGCCCCTCTTACCGGTCTGGATGAATGGTTCTTGGACTACCGTACAGTTCAATTTTCTATCAGTTCTGGTTGTTTTCTTGTTTCTAAATCCTTGCTGTCCTTAATAGTGTGTCCACCTATGCCTCCATCTTGGCCAGAAGTTATAGGTATCTCTTTTAGTTATGTCATTTTAACTCCTCAGAAGGAGATTAACTGCCTTAAAAATGTGAACATTTATTTGGATTTTAATATGTGCTGCCACGTGCTTTCCAAAATGGTTGGAAAACTAGGTTATGTCAATATATATTACCATGCATTTTTAGATGAATATAATAGTCAATCATTTGTTTTAAAAACAATTTAACTCATTTAATCCAACTCTAGCTTTTGCCTACAGAGCTATGGCTTCTGGCCTCATAGAGGATTTGCTCATGACATTTTTGGTCAGGTGACTTTGTCATATTTACCCAGCTTGGAGGGAATGCTGCAAGATGAATTGCTGTTTAACCAATTCTAGTCCTAGTTCTGGCTGGCTTTTTGTTGACCTTTGTAGGTTTTGACCTGTGTTTATATTGCTTACAGTTTCCTGATTCATAGAGGTTGAACCAGGAAACTGATTTATATAGTTGATTGTCCTCCGTCTTCTTGGGCATAGTTTGAAGTCCCCTGTTTATTTGAGTTGGAATTAGGTCAGTGCTTCCTATGGCCACCCTGACAACAAACAGACAACAGTGACCTCACTGCCTAAAGCACCACTTTGATTATTTTCTTTATTAAGTAGTTTTGATGAAAACTTTTGCTTATGATAAAAGAACACAATAGTTTCCCAAGCATATTTTACCAAACTATCTGATTTGATACATGTTATACTATTAACAGAAATTGGGGTGTAGGAAGATTGAGGAGAGAAAATGAACTCAATTTTATTATTTCAACTTGAAGGCTAAGAGGACAAATAATGGAGGCATGTAAAAAGCAGGCTTGATCCCCTGGAAAGCTGTTGGTAGGAGTAAATGAAATCTGGATTTTGTAAGAGGTAGTAGGTAAAGTACTTGGGATCTTTAAAAAGGGGGAAAATAGGCATTGTATGACAGAGGTTAAGAACTGAGCTTACAGATGTGATGGACTTGAATTAAAATATTGTTCCTGCTTCCCCTTTGTCCTTTGACATGTCATTTAACCTTCAAGACTCAGTTACCATATTGAAATATTATAATAACACCTACTTCATAGAATGGATGCAAGGATTAAAGGAGGTAATGCAGTTTATGGAAACTAGTACACATTAGCTATTGTTACTGTTATAAAGATGATGGTAGACTATATTTAGGTTGTCATAGGAGGAATATCCAGAAGACAAAGAATAAATGGTAATAGAGAGAAAAAGAAAACAAATCCAGAAATCCATGAATGGAAGGAATCCAAGTGAGGAAGAAAAGAGAAACAGTCAGTGAATGTCAAGGTCAGAAAAGGTTTTTCAATCTGGAGATCAGTAGGCCTCTTGTGATTTTCAGGAGGATGGTTTCAGTAGAAAAATTGGGCCAGAATTATATTGTAGGGCATTAGGCAACAGTGAGGAATGCTTTCTAGGACCTACTAAATTTAGAACAGATCTTTGGTACATTAAGTATAAGGTAAGGTATAAGTGTATAACTTATTAAGTATAATAAGGTATCTTGCCAAAGACAGTGAAACTACAGCTATGTGAATGTTGTTGGATTACCTGTGTGCTTCTTGTCCTGTATACATGAAAAGATGGTGACTTCCTTGATCATATGAAGCTAAGATGTATCATGTTTACAGCCTTCCTTGTAGCCTGGCTTATATGTCAATTTATGATTTAACAGCTTTTTTCTGCCATGGTTTTTTCCATTTTTTCCTGCCTTTGACCACATTTTAGCTGCTTATAAAAAAATATCATGAAATAAATAGTTAGAAGTTGGGCTCAACACATTTACAAAGACCTGATGGCATTTTCCATGCTCCTCTTAGAGCCAATTCACCTGGAACTAAAGACAGAATGTTAAGCTAAACCCACCCAATCCCTCAATCTAGGGACATGTTTAAAAAGTTATTCATTGGAAGTAGCTTTTGATCCTGTTTTGCCTTTGGTTTTATTATTTCCCTGACACACTGCTGAAAATTCTGGTAGGATGAATCCATTTAACTCTGAATGAAAGTGAGAATTAAAAGAAAATTGCAGGTTTCCCAACATGATACAGGACCATGGCAGGTACAACCTATTTTATAATTTCAAAGAATTTGATCTAAGCACAAACAAATGCGAAATTAATCAGAACCAATTCGGTTTTGGAAAAACAATTGAAGTCTCTATTTTTTTGTATATCTGTGTCCTCACAATTAGAACCTCATTCTGGGTTCAAACTATTTCAGACTTTGAGCACTTGTTGGTACTAACATTCATTATTGCCTCTAACCTTAGGTTGTGCCTCGTGCTGGTTCATAATTTTGCTGCTGATAACCAGAACACAGCAGATGCTTCTGTTCAGAGGCTAAGTCACCTATACAAGCACAGTGAAGTGTTTTGATCCTGACAGAACATATAATTAGTATCTATTCTTGGGAAAGGATGTCATCTACATTTTCTGCATAAGATGACTGTCATTTGGGATGCGAGTTCCTTTAAAATGTAAGAAAGGGTCTCTAGGTGTTCCGAGGACAGCCATTTATCTCCTTGTTACTGACAAAAGGCACGCACTTGCAGGCTGAGTTCTTGTGCTCATTATGTTTAAAATTCACCTTGCAATTTTCTAATCACACATAGAAGTCCAATCTCAAAGCTCCTATTGTAAAATGGTTTACTGGTGATCCCTCAATTCTCTTGCCTGAAGGAGATTCAATTAGTTATGGGAATCACTGATGAATGACTTGGAGATTGGTTGGAAAGTAATCATAATAGCTTAAAGAAGGAACGAAACAAATGTTTATAGAATGCACTATGTATATATACTATGTATATATGTATATATGTATATATATATACATATATATCAAGTACTGCTTAGTATTTTGTGGCGGGATCTCCCTTGATCCGCAGTAGGATTAGGAACGTAGGCACTGTTTAAAATTGGTACGAGGAACCCTTTCGATAGGCATGGTTTCTGCAGGCTCACCGAGAGAAAGGGGAAGTCATAGTCATAGAATATGAGAGATTTATTCCCCTCACAAAGCACACAGGCCTTCCCTGACACCCAATTCAGGGAAGGAGTCATTTACAATAATTTACATCAGAGGTTGGCATGGGTGGTGCTAGGCTTGCTGACATAAATATTTGGTCTTCACCTTACTGAAAAATAATTTTAGCTGGATGCCAGTATTTAAAACTTTGGGGATTTCACACATAAATTTTGATTTGTGCCTCATGAAAAAAAAACCCCTCAAACATATTGAACCTAACATACTGGATCTAGCAATTTGAGAGGCTTACCTATGTCGCTAATAAGCAGATTTGAGTAACAGCTGTCCCCGTTAACTGGCCTTCCATGCAGCACTAGTGTTGGAACTCCTTTTTTATGTAGAAAAAAAACTATGGGGATATTTATACATCCCCTACTAATCCAGCTTGTTCCAATCATCACATTACCCCACATCTCAGAACCAACAATTGGAACCGTTGCTAAGAGGGAGAAAAAGGGTAAATAATGTAGTTACTCATTTTAGAGTTTTGTTCAGAATCTTATGTTTAGGTCCTTGAGACTTTAGCATATTTGCCCTAGCCAACAGCACATTACATTATTCCTCTCTGGACCAAGATGCTCCTGTTATCATGGCTCCAGGAATAAAACCCAGAGCAATAATGTCTTCCCCAACGTTAGCATCAATACATCAAAGAAAAGGCTAATGCCAAAATCCCATTGATCCTACAGAGCAAATATTTGGACCACAACCATATCCTCAGCATAAAAGTCATGAAATAGAAATGGACGTGGGATGTCACACAGAGTATAGACTAAATTTATGAGGCAGGTTTAAGATTATAAGCCCCCTTAATCATATAGTCACCATAGTTTCCATTTTACAGACTAAGAACTTCAGGAAGTATATGTAATCAGACCTGGAAGCTGTTAGCTGGGATTTGAACCCTGACAACTCATATCTATGTCCATATCGATATCCAGGTCTATGTCCTTGACTATGTCTACATCTATGCCTATGCATATAATACATATTCATCTATTCCATATATAATATGATACATACACACACTCACACGCAGAATTTTGTGTATTTAAATCACACTCATGGTCAGAGTTAGACTTAAAAGTCTTACTACCACCAGCAACTTTTTCACTTAGGTACCTGCAGTCTTCCCAGCGGGCATCATGAGAGAAGGCAACAACAACGCCTGGCTCTCAAAGAAGAGAAGCCGGACATGTTGTCAGAATTAAGCCTGCAAACGGGGCTCTTCTTCCACCTCACTAATGTGGAAAAATTATTTCAAACTGTATCACTGGGTCATCTGAGAGGGGCCTTGACCTGCAATGGCCCACTGGTGCCTTTATTTTTTATTAAGATAAAATTAATGTATAGCGTACTGTAGTTTCAGGTGTACATTGTAATGATTTGATATTTGTTGACAGGATCACCACAATAAGTCTATCACTAGGACACAGTTACCACTTCTTTCTGTGATAGGAACTTTTAAGACTTGTTCTCTTAGTGACTTTCAAATATGCGATACAGCGTTACCAACTACAGCCACTGGGTTGTACATTACATCTCCACAACTTACGCAATGGTATTTTAAACTCCCACTTGAGTTAGGGTTTCTGTTCAGGTTTTCCTCTGTCTCCAGCCTAATGGGCAAGATGAAGAATTCCAGCTGTGTTTACTATACCCTGAAGTAAACAAACATCTAAGGGAGAAGGAAGACAGGGTCCTGGTGTGCAATAAGGATGCCATCTAAGGTAATTAAGGGAAGGGAGGCAGGCTGATTGTAGACCTCTAGCTTTCAAGCTGGATGTCCAATAAATCTCACTTTAATTTGTTAGAATATATTTTTAAAGTAAGCTTTGCCAACACCTAGAACATCGGACTAGGTCAGTAGAGAGGACTGTTTTTGTCAAAGTATAATCTGTGAGTATTAATACTGTCTTTATTAGCAGTATAACTTTGGGCCATTGCCTTAACCTCTTATACTGAGTTTTCTTATCTATAAAATGCGAGTGATAATAGCACTGTAAGGCATATAATTATAAGTAACTCCTTGAGAGGGTTATTGCCCAATTTAAATAAGGCAAAGCATGTAAAGCAATTAGTATAGTGATTTTCACAGCTAAGAATTCATTAACTTTGTTGCTATCATTTTTATTTAACCTAAGAACAGGAGAAAAGGACTGAATGCTAAATGTACACACAAGGCCGTCCTTGATGACTTTGCGTATTTCCTGTCTCAATAATGGCCTGAAATGCAACTCTAGTGTCTCCTCATGATAGAAGTCCTGAGGTAGGGCACCTGCATGGCCAGTCTGTGGGCCAGGAGCACCCCTTACCACTGCACCTGCCACCATCCACGTCCTTCACCTTGGGGAATGCTAGGGCCATAGCCTCTTTTGTGCCCAGGGATAGACCCTGTGCTATTTTTTGTTCCATGTACTTCATTTTTCTTCTGCTTTGGAAGCCTGAGTGTGAGTAGACTTGTCCTTGTGGGAGAATAAGTGAGGAGAGTGAGTGATCTGGATCCATTATTGCAGTGGATAGTTCGTATGAGCCTCGTTCCCCGTTCAAGTTGAAGTTCTAGAGCCCAGCACTGTGGTACCTGAAACTTGCTTAAAAAACAGGTGATCATAGTAACTCTTGGCATTACACAATGCATAAGAGTGTTCTCAAGTTAGAATATAGGGTTTGCTGGAAGAGAAATATCTTCAATGTCCCATGTGTGTTATGTGCAGTTTCTCAGGAAGTGGCCTCTGTCATCCAGTCCTTGACTAGCCAGGGACAACTCTCATCTCTTTAGCTGAAACACTTGCTATTGCATAAATGATAGAAGGTAACCTAAAGAAATGTATGCTGATAATACCAATGAGGTGGAAGGGAGAGGAGATGGGAAAGTGGCTCAACGCACAGATTTCCATTGAAGTTTATCAATAAGCCATAGAATATTAAGCCTTAAATATTATGTAGGCCGACTTCTTCAGTTTAATGATGAGGGAACTAAGGCATGATGAGATTTGTGAATGGCTTAAGGTTATCTTATACATTCATCTTTAATATAGATTTTCTATCATGTTTCTCTAAAAATGGACTTCTCCACAATTTAATAGCCTTCCATTGATAGACACCCAGTCCACATCACACAACAGTTAGGTGGACTAAAATGATAATGAACATGAAAATATTTTATATATTACCTGGCTCATAGTAGATGACAGCAAAAATCTCCTTCCCTCTCTCTTTCCCTCACTCTCCTCCTTCCCTCCATCTAGTACATATTAAAGTCAGGAAGGCAGGCACTCTATATTAAGTATTAAATCAACCAGGCTTATTTCCTTGCAGATTAGAGTTTGTCATCTCTGCCACTTTAATTGGTCTTAGCAATATTTAGTAAAGTACTTAAAAAAATACAGGCTTTGAAATGGGAGGGAGGTGGGGAGAGATGGGGCGGTGGGCTGGGATGGGAGTAGAAGACAGAAAACTGTACAAGAACAACAATTAAAATAAATTAAAAAAAAATAAAAAATAAAATTCAGCACTCAACCCCCCCCCCCCAAAAAAAAACCCACAGGCTTTGAAAAACTTTCTTGTCCATGCTTTTTTTTGCTATTTCCCCACTTGACTGAAGCCAGAAACTTTGTGCATCGGTCTCCTAGCACTTCCTGAATGTGAAAAAGGAGGAGTGTGTTTGGACGTGTACAGTACCAGATGTTATCCAGGTGACTGAGAGTGTTCTGTCTTGAACGGTGAGAAATAAAAATACTTTCTCATGGACCTACTGGGAGTCTCTTAAAAAATGTTTATGCAGATATAAGAATTCTTAGTCTTTGAAAGAAAAATAGATCTGGCTTTGCCTCTTGCTTCTAAATGGTTTCTAGAGGGGCCGGGTGCAAATTTATTAAGAGGAATTGCTGGTTTACTTCATCATGATCATTGATGGGCCTGTTTCCCAGCAGGGTTTGGAGACATTTCCTTCCTCCTTACCCCTTTCCTTTTTATTTATATTGAAGCTTTGATCTATTTAGGGAATATGGGAGTAGAAAAAAGACATCTGGTAATGTCATTTTCCAGAAAAGAATGAGAATTTTATCCAAGAAATCTTCCTAGCCTAGTTGCGAACTGCTTATATCTTCTCACCAGGAATAGACATTATCATGGGGGATGAAGCCAAATGTGAACACTTTGGTCCATATTTTATTCCTTCATGGATCTCTTTCATCTTTAATTCAGGCACAGTTTAAGAATTTCTTGCATTCAGAGGGAACAAATGAATTGAGAAAACAAGTCTACAAATCCTCATTGTGCCCAGCTCTTGTACAGTTATAACTTTTATGCTTAAAAACTGACTCTAAGGCACTATATTATTTATTGGGAAACTATCATTTTTGGCTCAAACTTAATTCGTTAGGGATTGGATTAAGGGGCACATTTTTATGAAGATAAACTTCTTTGTGGGGCTGGAAAGGAGGTAGTTGGAAGGGAAATAGATGAACACAGAGGAAGACTATGACACTAGAAACAAGTTGGACATTTCCCTTTTGGGGCTTGAAATGTGCTTTAGGTTTGGCCATATTAGCCCTTGAGCTCAGTTACTGCAGGAGAGATGTAGGGAAGATAATAAAAGTGGGTTCATTGGTTGTATTTACAAAGGAGAGAGAACATGTGTCTTTATCAGACAGTACTTGGAAAATACATTATGGATGTCAAAAGGTTGGGGCCTGAAAGATATTAGGCAGAGTCAAAACATAACTCATTTTAAACAGAAAAATCAGTGGATGTGGAAAATATGTATGCTGGATATGAGCATTTCCTTCCTTTAGAATATAGAACTTTCTGTCATAAGCCACATCAGAGCTATTGAGGTGAAATGTGTGACAAGCTGGGGAACCATTTGATGAATTACCCGTAATCATGGTTGTAATTTTGTGCCACATTCTCGGCCTCACTGTTACTCAAGGCACTACCGTGGTGACCAGGTCCAACTGCTGCAACAGATGTCGACAGGTCTCATGTAGAGGGGTAACCTGATAGTGTTTTGCTTTGTATCCATGCTACACACTCTTGCTTCCTTTCCTGCAGATCTTTTGATATCAATGAGGAGAAATGTGCTCAACATTCACATATGTGTAACATGGAATGTGGACTAGTTAGGGCCCATACATCACCCATGAACAATGGAGAACATATGCATGACTAAAGGCTTCCCTCCTTTGTACCCCTGGTGGACAGTTTGGAATATTTATCGCATAAATGTGCTCAAAAGATTCCAAAGAATTGAGCACTGATAGCCTGCGTAACACATCCTTGAATTTGCTTTCTCTGGATACTGAAGGTGTTAGTTTACAGAAGCCAGGCTAGAATATAATAGAGGAAGGGAAGACAGAGTGGTCATTTCTTTCATCGTAGATCACAAACAGCTTCATAGAGGAGACAGTACCAGAATTGCAAATGTTACAAGTGGGCCAGGCAGAAGTATCTGTGGAAAATGAGGTTACTCCTGACAGAGCCTGTAGTACGGAGCGTTGTTGCAGCGCGAAGTTCTGGGCTCATTGTGAGTGTGTCTGTGTTCGTGGAGCAGAGGTAGGATAATGTGCTGAGAGACAGGCCTGGAGGAATGGGCGGAAGCCCATCCTTTATTTGTAAAGCCCTTTGTTTATAAAAATATTTATTTCTAATGCCAAATTGTATGTTCTCTGAATGTGGTGATTGTATTTTACACCCTTTGAACTTTATAGTACCTAACAGAGTCTTGGGCAGGAGATAGCCCATCCAAATCAATCAAAATCAGGTTGCTTTTCAGTCAACATTATGAAGGAACCTACCTTTTTCGGACCATAAGATGCACCTAGGTTTTAGGGGAGGAAAATAGGAAAAAAAATTTGAAGCAAAAAATGTGGTAAAATATTTAATAACAAATAATGTAATATTTCACCAATGTAAATGTAAACAGAACTCAAAGCAGCATTAACAACCATTATTCCTCCCAAATTTAGGGACTAAAAAGTGTGCCTTATAGTCCAGAAAATATGGTATGTACTTGTTGGACATGAAGAAAAGGACCAAGAATGTTTATATGAGAGATTTGGTTCAGTTTTAAAAATACAGGAGAATGAGAATAATATAACAAATATTGTCCAGATAATTATTTCTAATGAACACTTGAAGATGTTCTCTTTAAAATTTAGCAGGTAGCAAAACAGTAAAAGAATTAGCTGAAAACTGAATCCATTCTAAGAAACTACATGTTATTTTTTTAAAGCAGCAAGCAAAGAATATGTAGATGTAGACTAATTCCGTCATCAGTCCATCTACTTTCATTCCAAAGGTCTATGAATGCGTGGAGAAGTTCTTTCTTGGAGCAGAATACCCAAAGTAGAGAGGGCTCTCACTAGCCATGGATGAAGAAGTGTCAGGTGGCTGAGGAAATATCTCTGTGGACCTTCACCCCCTTTCCTCCTGATGATTTAACATCACTTGCTTATACAGGGGTGGGGAAAGTAGGCTTACAGTCATAATACAAATAAACAATATAATAATTAATAACTAATAATATTAGAATAAATGGTTTCATGTACTCACAACTATAAACCTACTTTTGCTGACATCTGTATTATTTCATATTAATACTTAATTGTCTTTATTGAATGAAACTTTTTTGGAGGTATCAAAACTAGAGTACATCCTAGTCTCTTTTTATGCAACCAGACAAAGTTTGTAATTAAATTTCAGTGGTGTGTTTTACTTTACTACACAGAGGTAACCAAATGGCTGTATTTAGTGTTACCTATTTTTATTTCCTTTTTTAGGCTACAAAATTATCTAATGCAGAATTGAGACTCTTGAATAATTTGCAAACACGGTGACTGTCTTCTACAACATACTTCTGCAGTTGTAATAGAGGTGGGTTTATAGACTCCCGAAGGCCTTTCCTCTCCCCAGGCCCCAGATTTGGGCAGAGGAAATGTACTTTCTGGGATGAATATGGCCTGGAATGCATTCCTTCTTCGTTTAACTTCTCTTTCTCTTCAGTTCCTTGCCTCCACATTTTTGGATTTTTTCTCAACTGCTAAAGCAGGGTATAAAAACTTCCCACTTCCTGAGAGTTTGCTCTATTACTGTTGCAAACCCATTTCATGTTGGAGATTATACTTCATCCAAGTCTGCACTTACTTTGTTTTTAATTGTTGGATGATTGAGTGAATAGACATATAGCAATGACATTTTACAGTCACTTGCATGAACTCAACGAAATAAAATAAAGCATGAGAAAGTCATTTGGACAAAAAAAGCACCTTGCAAAATTTCAGTAATAAATTAATGACAATAATGATCACTGATTTAACGTAGAATTAAGTATAGTTTTATAATCACTTATTCTTTTATTTCAGTGGGCCCGCTATCCAGGTAGTATGTTTTTGATACTTACATTCTGAAATATCAAATGTTTTAGTGTTAATAGTAAGAGTAAAATAATGGTTACTATTGTCATCATGATGTTTAGTGAACCTGCAGGATGTACAATAGAGATTTTTATAATTACAAAGGTAGTAATTTGAAGCCAGGAATATCCGTGTTGATGGTCTGTCTCTTAACACACAGAACTTGAAATACAGTTGTTTATTTGTCCTCTTTTGAACTGGCAGGTTTAGAAATGATGATATATAAATATCCCTGCCCTTGTTCTACTTTGAAAACTTTAATAGAATATAAAAACAGCTGACAGGAGGAAATGGGGAATCAAAAGGAAACAGGAGGCAGCAGAAATGAAAGCTCCCATTTCTTTACATACAGATGACTTCCTAGTGATTCTGACGAGGGATTCTAGGTCAAACAGAACCCACATAAGCCATGTCAGAGAAGGAGAGACTTGTCTTTGTGTTTCTATGTAACTCATAGAATTGGAGGGTTATAGCAGAAAGAGCATAGATTTTGAAGTCAGGTGCCCTGAGTTCAAGTTCTGGCTCCACCAGCGACTGCTGGTTGACATTCTACATCCCCTATTTTTTGAGTTCATCTTCCTTTGCCAGTGTGTTATCACTTCCAGAGTTTTCTTTCATTTGCCCTGTTCTCAGGACCTTTAGATAGGTCCCTTTGGCCACTCTCATCAACACTCTCAGCATCCATGCCTACCTGACCTTCTTCTGTATTCACCCTGCGAACGTAGGCCCATTCAAACATCCACCTTCTCATGCCTGTGGTCCTCAGTGTGGCTGGTGCCAAGAACCCAAGTACATCACACTATCATGGAGCTGCTATTCCTCTTCTCTGCAGGCTGACTTCAGCAGGGCCCCCTAAAAGGTGAACATTCACCTTCTTGTTTCAGTATTCCCTGCTCCTGTTCCCACAGTGGGTTGCCAACCTAAATATTCACCACTCTTCTGAATTTCCCATTGCTGCTACTTCCCTTTCAGTAGAGCATCTTGCCTCTGCACAGATAGTCTGGAGCTCTCAGGGAGAAACTCTTTAGCCTTCTGTGTGGGCACCTGAAAAATGATGTCTGACCCACTTCCTCCACTTCCACCTACCTCGGAGGGAGTGGTGGACTCCAGCCTGTCTGTGCTCTTGGAAGGATCTCCGTTTTTGTTTTTTCTTCTGGAATCATGTTCCTTATTCCTCTTTCTCACATACCCACCCTCTCCTTTTCTGTTGTCATTTTCTTCACAGCCTACAACATATTCAAACAAAGAATCCCTTCATCAACTCTGTATTCCACTTTATTTGCTCTCCTATTACTCTTCATTCAGTCCTCGCTCAGTTTCTGTACAACAGAGGTGGTTCCAAGGGTCACAGTCTCAAATGTCTATGGGGGACAAGAGGTAGTAATACAACAAGTGAGGAGGGCTGCAGTGAAGGTAGTCGTGAGCTCACGGTTGTCTGAAACTGACATCCTATCTTGCTCTCCAATCTCATGTGGGAACGGGGGTCCAATTTGGCCAACATTGTCTTATTTATTTATTTATTTTTTTGTAAAAGAAGCAGGAAATCTGGATTTCTTTTTGAAATTTCTCAATGTTTCAAACACTGTCCAATCCTAATGAAGCACATGTGTTGGCTGAATATATATTGTAGACCTCAGTTTTGAACTTGGCCTGTGCTATCTTGATATCTCATTTCATGTAATCAGCCTCCTGCAACCAGTTTTCTTTCTCCAACGCTCCTCAGAAACCGCTTTAGACTAGCATTTCTCAAAGGTTTATGTGCCCATGAATCTTCTGGGGGTTTTGTTACAATGGAAGAATGAACTGTGATTCAGTAGACCTGGGGCGAGTTCTGAGCTCTGCATTTCTAGCAAGCTCTCACGGGATGCTGCTGGTCCAGGGCCCACACTTTGAATTCTGCTAGAATTGACCCTTTCTTTTTTCCGGACACCTACTGTGTCCTAGTCCAACCTTTATAACTGTATCTACCATTCTTTCATTTACATGTTTATGTGCCTCCTTTTGATCTATGAGCTCCTCTGTAGCAAGGGTCACGTCTTACTTTTTCTTTTCTTTTTTTTTTTTTTGTATCCCCGCAGGACTACTGCGGTTGTAGGAACATAGTAAGTACTTAATGATTTTGTCCATCTGCTCTCATTTTGCATCACGCAGTCTCTAAGAGTGTGCATGCACACGTTTCTCCTCACAGGAACTAGGCTACAATGTAGAGAGTTCGTTATGCTGAAGGATAGAGTCTCTTTCCACAAAAACTTCTGGCTTGTAATGGGTTCCCAAAGAAGGATTTGGTGCCATATTTTGATAAATTTTTTTTTTTGTTCCATGTTGAAATTGGTCTCATAATGTCATCTTTTCAATCTGTGTTGCCAATTAGGAAAACAAAAACTAAATTCCTTTAGTTTTTATGCTTTGAGTGTTTTCAACACTTTCATTTGCCAATATGGAGGACATCTGGAAGTTGTGTGTTATCTCTTATTATGGCTTGGTAAATATCACCGTGGGTTTTTCTGCATTAGAGGCAGCCTGCCAGATGTTTGAAGAGATCTGGTCTCATTCAGAAAAGGGAAAGCACAGGTAGTGGAGGACAGCAGTGCGTGGTAAGGGGTGTGGATTTTACTGTGGTAACAGACTTACATGTTCCTCTTCTATTTCTCGTGGTTTAATGCAGTGCAGTGAGGTTCAAAGGACTGGCTTCTTTAACACTGTCTTGCTCTGACTCACTACAGCTGTCAATCAATCAGTCATTGAGTGTGCATGAACATCCTAGCATGTGTCAAACACTGTGAAAAATACCAAAAATGGTTAGATAACGTCTTCACATAACTTCCTGTCTACTAAGCATAGATAACAGCATCTTAAAGAAACAAGCACTGATCTAAGGAAAGAGGATTAATATCTGTTGAGGATTTAATATATGCTCTTCAAGGACCTTTATAGACTTTATATTTCATCCCCACTCTAAAACATTGGCTCATAGGTATCTTTAGCCCCATTATATGGCTGAATAAATTGAAAAAGAAAGAAGTTAAATAATTTGTTCAAGATTAGTAAATAGTACAGTCAGAATTCCAGCACAGTTCCGTCTCTTGCATGTGGAGACTTGCAGTCACAGTCCCTGGCAGGGATCCTAATACAATTTGACAAGGAAAGTTCAACAAAATCTTCCCTACTTTCCATCTCCAATCTGTGTTTGCTTTTGAGAGGAATCTGGGCTTGGATGGGAACTAGTCTTCTGCTATTGGGAGAATCTTAAGTAGCTCACTCTGCTGGTAGAGATCGAAGTAGAAAAAATTGTTAAAAACATAATGAAGGTGAGATGTTTTCATTTTTGAAGACTGCATAGTATTCTAACCTAGTGCTTCACATAACTCTGTCTACAGAATCACCTAGAAGGCTTCCTAAAATAGTTTCCTTGGCCCCAACCCCCAAAGTCTGGGGCCTCAGGCCCTAAATTGCGTATTTCTAACAACCTCCCAGGTGATGCTGGTGCTGCCAATCTGTGGAACTTATTTTGAGTAGCCCTCATTTGTAAAATGAACATTCACTTAACCAGTCAATAAATAATTTTTGACATATATTTTTTTACTATATGCCAGATATTGTGCTGGATAGTGGGCTATAGTGCCTGCTCGGGATAATCCCTTACCGTTAGTTCCCAGTATAATGTCTAATATTCCAGGAATCTAATAATGATGTAATTAATACTTTCAGAGATTGCACATCAGTATTTTTACCTATGCTTGAAATTTTTTCACCCTTGTTTGGATAAACTCCTAGATGTACAATTCCTTTATCATAGAGTAAAACATTTTTAAGGATTTTGGTATGAAGTTACCACATTATTTTTCAGAAGGATTTTGTTAATTTACTATTCCATAAAAATGGATAAGAATGCCAGTTTTAATAAATATGCATTACCACTGGGCAATATAGCTTTTACATAGGCTTTGTCTCTTCCTTATTGATTTATAAGAGTTCTGTATAAATAACATGCAGCTTTTATAAAGCTTAATTTTTGAAAATGTATCTAAGTTTATACTAAGTAACCTTGAAAAAATTGCTTTGTGATTTCTTGGATCACAAGGCAAAAAGAGCCTCAGCAGAAATCATTTGCCTTCTTTGAGAAACAAGTTACTAAATGATTTTTAAAACATGAGCCCTTTGAGAATGTACTAACAAATACCAAGTAGACTTCAATGGTAATTCTGATATTTAGGATGCTTCTTTTGTATCTGCAGTGCATTGAATGGAAGATGGAAAATGCACTTACACAGGGCAGAAATTCCGATAGGATCTCATTGACCAATCTGAACCTGAGAAGGCCTCCTTTCTGCTTGTGTTCAGAAATGCAAGCAAACTGAAAGAGACAGTAAGCAATGGCACTAATACATCATTGAGCTGTTTTGTATTCATAACTTTTCAATGATAGCACCTTTCTTTAATGCAGTATTGATTCAGCCAAGAAATGTTACTCTATTACTCTCTTGAGCTATTGAATTAGGTTAAAGGACACTGTTGTAGTTTTTAAGTGGAGATTGAGAATTTTTATTAACTAGTATCCTTTAAAATTTTCCAAAGGTCACTGGCTGGAAAGTTGATTACCGGTAAGTTTATGACAAGTGGGGGAGATGGTTGGGTTAACTATAAGGTATGATGCTATTTTAGGCAGCAACATAATTGGTGGAGAAATGCTTGGGAAGCCAAGAGCCTATTGGTAACCCTGACATTAAAGAAAAAGGCGTAAACCAATTCTATCCATTTATAAATTTGGCTGATTTTCTTATAGCCATGACATGAGCTTATAGCCAGAACAGGTAGATGACAGAGCTTAATACCCAACACTTCTTTATAGTCCTAGAAAGAGGGAATTTTGACTTCTCATTTTTTTCACTACATGTTACTTTTTATGGATGACATTCCCAGAGGTGTCTGAGATGACAGAATAAGTCTCCACTAATATGATAATGGACGCTCAGATGAAGATTATGTTTTGGGGTACATGCAAATCCACAAAATGATGGCAAATATTTATAGAGATTTTTTTAAAGCAAGATGATCTTTTGTGTAATGGCATTTGAATATGTGTGTGTGTGTGCGTGTGTGTGTATAGTCAGTGTTCCACAAATGTAATTTCTTGATGGATAAACCACATATTTTAATATTTATCTTTTTTGACCACCAAAATAATGTATCTGTTTGTAGACTGAACCCTATCCTTTCTAGAGGAGGCTTCCTCCTCAACGGAAATATTGTTTGCATTTATTTACTCTTAAAAAACAAAGAATTACTTTTTATTTTCTTAAAATGTGGAAACAATTTCCAAAGATTCAGAAAGCTTGTCATGTAATGATTCATTGCCGTTTTTGTTGCTACAATAATAACTTGTGTTGATTGCAAGTTATTTTCACAGCTTGACCCTCCAGCATCCCCTGTGGGCTGCAAACTGTTCTCTTCCCTCTCACTTTCTCTAGTGTTACCTTGTCTTCCATATTGATGGGACAATGGAGTGTAAATATACCTCTGGAGTAATTTTCCCCAGATGGGAATGGTTGTGAATAGGAGGCTCCCTATGTATCTATTTTATCATATTCTTTAGGAAGACTTTTTTTTTTTGGACCAAAACATGTCCTGTTGATATTTTCCTTGAGAGTATCACTCATCTGTGTTATATTTCAAAATCAGATACCTCAGATAGTAGTTATGCATCAATTTTTTTTTTTTTAGGTTTTGGTACTATTTAAATCTTTTTTTCCATTTTCTATTTATAAATCTCTTTATTTTAAATACATTTTATTGATTATGCCATTATAGTTGTCCCAATTTTCCTCCCTTTGCCCCCCTCCATCTGGTAACCCCATTCCCTCCAGCAATTCCCACCCCTCTTAGTTCATGTCCATGTGTCATGCATGTAAGTTTTTCGGTTACTCCTTTTCCTATACTGCTCTTAACATCCCCTATCTATTTTGTACCTACAAATTTGTACTTCTTAATCCCTGTACATTTCCCCCCATTCTTCTCCTTCCCCCTCCCAATTGATAACCCTCCAAATGATCTCCATATCTATGATTCTGTTCCTCTTTTGCTTGGTTGCTTAGTTTGATTTTTGGAGTAAACTGTTGATAGTTGTGAATTTATTGCCATTTTTGCCAGGAGAGTCCATTGGAAGAGCCCCAGAGTCCTAGAATGCATACAACCCCACCACCTGGGAGTCAGCATCAGGGCAGCACCTTGAAGGGTGCAATTTGCTTGTGGGAAGAAGGGGAAGTGACTAAAAATGTGACCAGAGCCAAGAAAGCAGCATTGTTCCTTTTCTGACCCCTTCCTCACATACAGCACCACCAGTGGGTTGCCCTGCACTGGCAAATACCTAAGGCTACGCTCCTTACAACATAACAGGTGTGCTGAGACAGAGAAATATGGCCCAAATGAAAGAATAGATCAAAACTCCAGAAAAAGAACTAAGCGATGAGGAGATAGTCAACTTATCTGTTGCAGAATTCAAAACACTGGTAATGAGGATGCTCACAAAAATGATTAAGTATGGCCACAAAATAAAGGAAGAAATGAAGGCTATACAAAGAGAAATACAGAAAAATATCCAGGGAAGCAACAGTGAAAGGAAGGAAACCAGGACTTAAATAAACAATTTGGAACAGAAGGAAGATATAACATTCAACTAGAACAGAATGAAGAAACAAGAATTCAAAAAAATGAAGAAAGGCTTAGGAACCTCTGGGACAACTTTAAATATTCCAACATCTGAATCATAGGGATGCCAGAAGGAGAAGAGGAAGAACAAGAAATTGAAAATCTATTTGAAAAAATAATGAAAGAAAATTCCCCAAGCTGGTGAAGGAAATAGACATACAAGTCCAGGAAGCTCAGAGAATCCTAAACAAGTTGGACTCACAGAGACACACCAAGACACACCATAATTAAAATGCCAAAGATTAAAATAAGGAGAGAATCTTAAAAGCAGCAAAAGAAAAGGAAACGGTTACCTACAAATGAGTTCCCATAAGACTGTCAGCTGATTTCTCAAAAGAAACTTTGCAGGCAAGAAGGGGCTGGAAAGAAGTATTCAAAGTCATGAAAAGCAAGGGCCTACATCTAAGATTACTCTATCCAGCAAATCTATCATTTAGTCTTAAAGGGCAGATAGAGTGCTTCCTAGAGAAGGTTAAGTTAAAGGAGTTCATCATCACCAAACCCTTATTATATGAAATGACCAAGGGACTTATCTAAGGAAAAGAAGATGATAAAAAATATGAACAGTAAAATGACAACAAACTCACAACCATCAACTTCTGAACCTAAAAACAAAAACAAAAACAAAAACAAACTAAGAACAGCTAGAACAGGAACAGAATCACAGAAATGGAGATCACATGGAAGGTTATCAGTGGGAAGGGGGAGAATGGGGAAATGATATAGGAAATAAGAAGCATAATTAGTAGGTACAAAATAGATAGGGGGAGGTTAAGAATAGTGTAGGAAATGGAGAAGTCAAATAATTCATATGTATGACCCATGAACATAAACTAAGGTGGGTGGAATGCTGGAGGAAATGATGGTACTGGGTGGAGGGGGATAAAGGGGAGAAAAAAGGGGGACAACTGTCATAGCATAATAAAAAAATATACTTAAAAAAACTGGGTTAAAAATCTAACCTAATTGTATTTTCCTTTTAATAGATCTATTAATAATTTTAAGTTTATTTTAATCAATATTTTGGGCTTTTTTTTTTGCTTTATACTTAATTTCCTTTATTGGTCCTAATTTTTCATTCCTTTTCTGCCTTTGTTTGAATTAAAAATATTTTCTCTATTTTCATATTTTTTTGTTCTCTGCTGGTTTGGAAAATTTATAGTGTACTTTATTTTTACTCTATTAGTAATTACTCTTAAATTCATAACATACATACTTAACTATGTATGTATATATTTATATATGTATATTTATTTATTTTTACAAATTATATAGCTTATTCCTGAATATAAAAAGGACTTTATATACCATTTTGTTCATTTATTTGCTTTCCTTTTTTATTTCTTGACCAGTGTCTTATCTTAACCAAAGTATAAACTCACAAATATTAGTTACTTTTTATACTTAATAATTTGATTTACTCTAACATACTTTATCAGTGTTTGTGTTTACCCTTTGATGTTGATTTACCATGTGACCAGCTCTGGGGCTCTCAGTCCAGTGACCTCTCACACTGTTGGTGTCTTGAATTTTCCACCCAATGGTCATACTGGAGTTTCCACAGACTCAGTCACTAAGTAAGACCTTTAACTTGTGTTTGAACTTGTTCATGGCTTTTTGGTTTTCTTTCAAGCTGTCATGTCTATTATTGCTACGTGCTTGGAGTAAATGTTTGCATCAGTATTTGAATGCTCTGTGTCCTCGTGAGCAGTGTCCACTGCTATTTAATGAGCGTGTTTACTGGATTGTGCTAACTCTGCTTGGAGAGCAGTAACAAAGACACAGTAACAAACCTATGGCACATTGAAAGGGGGCAAAATTTATTTCTTAATTTCCTCCATTGTTTATCAGCTCAGAGGGTTGGGGGTCACCCCCTTGAAAAAAATGTGGATGGCCTAATTTGTTAGCATTTAAATAAGGATAATTTAACAACCAGGGAAAGTTTTTCTTTTCTTCTTTTTATTAATTTGGACTTTGTTTCTCCCTACTGTTAGTTTCAGTATTTAAGGCTAGATCTGATAATTTTGAATAATCAGAACTGCCATATTAAAGGGATTTTCCACTTGGGTTACAATGAAAGCAATCAAGAATAAGTTTCAAAGATCTCACATAATTAATCACTTCTTTCTTTATTGTTATCTCTTCTTAAAGGTGTTTTATAATATAATCACCTATATTAATGGAACATCTTTCGAAAGAGAGGAAATGAAAGAATACCAATTTATATTCTAATACTAAATATCATGGAACATTTTACTATCTTATTCGTGGAACCATCTCAAACTATTAAAATTCATCTTTCAATTCACACTTTTTTGATATCGTATCTATTGCCACGCATAATAACAGAAATGTACTCATCCTAACAGCTACTGACTTTCAATTCAGCATCAGCAAATTTGATAGCAATACAAGTGAAGGATTGCAATAAGAACATGGTTTGATCTTGCTTCATAAATTACATGTACTCTCTATAATAAGGTATAAAATGAATATTTGTATATTTAATCAAATGTTACTTTTTATTATAACTTCAGAGATGTGTGCCTAAAAATTTGGCTCCAACACTAATGAAACTCCACACATGAGAATCTGAATAATTAAGTCAGGGAGCAGATACATTTGTCAAAGTAGTATTGCCTAAGAGGATTTCTTTCTCTTTTTAACACCTGAAAGATGGATAATTAGTACATAAAATCTTTGCACATTTACTTATTTAAAAAGACTGTTCAGTTAATGTTCTATTCTACTGGGAGTCCTTAGTGGCTAACAGGATTTAGAAGTTTAAGCATTACTCTGGTAAATTCTTTGCTTTCAGTCAAATGTCTATGAAGGACTTTCAGACCACTGAAGCAAAGACAAAGATGACGAAAACCAAGGAGCTGCTAATTCTCAAATTGCAATAATCATATTATTTAAGAGTTTATAACATCAAAAGCTGAAAATCACACCTGACTAACAAATTCAACTTCTCTCCATAGTTAATTTTAAAAGCTCCCCAGAGAACTGTTGGGCTTCGTAACTGAGGCTGGAAAGATATGTTTACTGATGAACTTGGAATCATTCTCTAGAATTATTTCTATGTTCTAGAAATTCTAGAAATAGTTCTATGCTTCCTCTAGGGTTATGTATTCGAGATCTGGTCAGAAACCTTGGGAAGGAGAGAAAGACAGCAAAGAGACTTGTTCTTTCCTTATGTTTTTTAAAAGTTAAGATACTAGATTTAGCTGAAATACATGAGGGACCAGGCAGGCATTACCATCTTCAAGTCAACTTAACTTTCTGTATTTGCTTTTCTTCCTTTTTCTTTTTTTATTGTTCAGGTACAGTTGTCTCCATTTTCCTGCCACCACTTTCTGCCCCCCACCTCCCACCCTCAACTCTCCCTGCCTTTGCCTTTGTGCGTGGGCCTTTTCATTTTTTCTGTATTTGTATATGTGTGTGTGAAGAGGCAGAAGTAGTGAAAGGAGGACATCAGACTTGTCTATCTGATTTGAGTTAACTATCTCAAAGCCTGGGTTGAGACCGTGTCTCACTGAACTATCTTCCATTAAATTAATTGTTATAATGGGAAGGCACTGTGTTTGGCCTTGGGGTGATACCAATTGTGGAAGACAAAGTCCCTGGTTTCAGGTAAACTCAATCTCTTGAGGTGGAGTAAATATGAAGAAGATTGGGGGATGGGTAATAGAGAGATGGACCTACCATGCTCTTACAACCCATGGAAAAAAATTCTTTTCCTGGTCCCATGTATTTAAGATCAATTATATATGTATACTGGTGGCTGGGTTTCTTCCATGTTGAGCCTGCCTGTAGTATATTGTGGGAATAAGAATTGAAACACTAACATTGCTTGTGAAATTATCACTAGTAAGAAAGATGCCATTTGGGTGCATTGGTCAGTTCCACACTGGTGATTTCCTTTTTTTTTTTTTTTTTTCCTCATTTCTGGACTTGACTATTTTCTTAGTTCTCTACTCTTCTTCCCTATGTGTAGTTAGCTCTCTATTTCTCATACTCATCTCTCATCTTAGCCCTGAACCTTGGGCTCAGGTTATTATTTGCACAACACATTCCGGGCAGTATTCTTCCCGCTCCTGCCTTTATTTCTTCTTTGTCTTTGTATTCCTTCTCCATCTCTGACCCTTGAACCAATGCTAGCAGCACATCATGATTCATGATAGCAGAAGAAAGATTGACATCTTCACGAAGTTTAAATGACTGACTTCATCACTCTCCCAAAAGGTCTCTGGCCATGAACCCCTTATTTTTTAGGATCAAAATTTTGGTGCCCAGAGTGAGCAAAACCAGCTAAGTGATCCCCTTTTCAGAGTCATCAAAACAAGGCACACACCATATTTGCTGCTCTATGTCACAAATGAATTTCTCATTTCTGGAAATGTTTGAGCAGAAATTGGCCTTGCACCAGGGAAGTTACAGAGAAGAGTAGAATGTTTGGGTTAGATCACCTGTCATTGAATCACTGGTGGACCATGTTCCCCTTCATCTTCAGCCTAGTCTTCCAGCTTGGAAGCAACGGAGAGCACTGATCCAGACCGCGTCTAGATGATAGAGCACAACTTGCAGTGTTCTCCTATTCTTTGCTCCTATTCCAAACCCTTCTACCCTTGAAGTTCTCTCTTTGGGGCCACTTATCTCTCACCTGGATGACTGCTCTAGCCTCAAACTGTGCTCCTCCTCCACTGCTTGTATACAATCCCTGCACCGAACGGGAATGATCTTCAAAACATGCTCCTCACTGCAGTCCCCCACGTGAAGCTTTTAACACCTTCCTAGTATATCAACACTTGGATTAAAATTAAACCCCTTACCATGGTCTAGATAGAATAGGATGCAGCAAACTGTTCCTGTAAAGGACCAGAAGATAGTAAATATTTTAGGTTTTGAGAGCCAAGAGGATTTTATATATATATGTGTGTGTATATATGTATATGTAGATATATATGCATATACACATACATACACATGCACATATACATACAGGGTGAGGCAAAAGTAGGTTTACAGTTGTGAGTATATGAGTTCTTGTATTCTTGTATTTATTAATTATTGGATTAATATTTAATCTCAATATATTATCCTTGCAATATTTATTATTGGATTATTTTTCATATGAACAACTATAAACCCACTTTTACCCCACCATATGTATACATATTATATACTTATATTAAATATACATACTTATATACTTATATAACTATTTAAAATGTAATCCTTTTAAAATAGAAATGTTGCTCTCTCTATTTGTGAGATGAAAATTTCATGTTTAATTTCAAAGTGAAGGTATAGAATACACAGAGACATGTCTAAGGGTGTTTATTGAAGCATTGACTGTGATGACAAAATTTGTGAAGAATCTCAAATGTCTATCACTAAGGGATTTGTTTTATAATCATGGTACAGATACATGATATAATACATTGAAGGCATGTAGATCTATATTGTTAAAATAAAAATGTACTACATATTCTTAAGGGAATAAGTAAGTTACACATAAGATACATAAGCACAAAGGCATGTGTACATATAAAGGGAAAACATCTGGGAGATCATACTCCTACTCTAGCGTGTTAATAGTAATAATACTAGGCTTAGTGGTATTACTGATGTTCTTTATTTTAATATTATTTTCATAACAACCATTTATTACTTTTATTAATAGAAATAATAAAGCTACAAAAATCTGATACTTATAAATCTATTAATATATTTATATGACTATAAAAATAAAACTCTGTCAAAATTTCTGTTACTGCTAGACACCGAATTTTATTCTATTTTATTTTGGAAGCTATTTCATTTTGGAAGCTATTTCATTTTGTAAGATTGCCCTGTGGTTTGAGAAGGGATAAATAGGGGAGTATATTTAACCAATTTTATTAAACCCAATACTTCATTTATGTAGGGTTGAAGATTCAAGTATTTTTAAAAATCATGCTTGGCCCAGGGAAATACTCTAGTGGCTAAATTAAATTTTATCATTTCTCCTATAATGTGGTCTCTGTGTACTTAAGAATTATTTAGGCTGTGGTTTTGCTTTATATAGTTATTAGTATCATGTTGATTCACATCCACAAAGGTAGATTACTGGATGAATGTTTTCTTTTTGACACTATAATTCACTCTTTCTTGAGCCAAGCCGTAATATCTTTTCAATACCATGTATCAAATCATGTCTCAGGAGAAGAATCTCTCTCAGATTTATACACACATCTATTTTTGTTGTCACTCAAATACTAAAATATTTACAGCTCTTTTAGGCTTTATTAATCTTTTTTTAAAAAACTCTATTTTAGTGGGATTCTCTGCTACAAGCTCATATAAATGGTATTGGGTGCTTTTTACTCCTATGAAGCATCTTCACCAAGGTTAGAAACCCTCCATGGGACAAAGGGGAGAAGCAGTCAAATGGGGAAGAAGGAAGAAAGGCAAAAACCAAAGTGACATGTTATACTTTTCCCTGACATATATTGTATTTATCATATCATATCATATCATATCATATCATATCATATCATATTTATTTTCATGAACTCATGAGAGTTTTATTCACCTTTCTTCACTATATATTTCTACATAAATCTAGTAGTTTGAGATGCCAGTGTTTTTATGTTTTAGTTGAAAGTTTCATTTTTGGTTTAGTCATTTTAAAAATTTTGTATGTCTATATCCCTTGGGATTTCAGAACACTGTTTTCTGTCACTAAAAATATAAATTTGAGTTCATTGATTTCCTTCTTTGTTCTTAAAGATCATTGACGAGAGCTGCCTGTGTTTTAGAGGAGGAATCAAGAAGTTTATATATTGCTAGAAATATCTTGAGCAACTGAAAATAGGCACTTAAAAAATAAAAGATTGGTTTATCGAGGAAAAAAGGGAGAAAGAGGAAAAGGGATGGGGAGAGAATATGAAAATCCTTGAAGCATGGGAAAGGGGGAGGAAAAAGGCAAAGGTGCAGCATAGGTTAAAGTGTGTTTTCAGGTAGAGACCAAGGTTGTTCTTAACTTCTTAAGAAGGAGAATTAATCTCTTCTGAGCCATCATTGGGTAGCTGTTAATTAAATGATACCACATCTTCTTATCTTCAGACTTTCATAGCTCTACAGCCAAGTGCTGAACTTGCTTTTTCAACAGATAAGATTTTCCTTTGGCAGCTACCTGTAACTTTCAGTGGAAGCTTAGAGCTCCCACTGCTTTAAAGTTCTCCTTTTATTCACTTGCCAAGAAAATAAAAGTTGCTTAATTTTGCTGACTAAAATTAGTTTAGCAATGGTAGGAAAGATGAGGAGCTATCTCCTTACTCCGTACTTTCCCCAGGTATACGGGAGTGAGATACTAAAGCGTGCATGCTGTTCTGCAGGGGTTTCCAAGCCCCTTGACACTGACACTGTCTTGATGATTCTACTGTTTCGGTTCGTTTCTGTTTGTGTCTGATCGGCTTTTTATTTCATTTTTCCTTCTTCCCTATTTCCTCTCCTGTATTGTAGCCAAACATCATGGATTTGGAAAATGTGGTACTTTACAATGTTTGTATGTAATTCGCTAATAGACAGTCCTGTCACTCAAGAAATCTTATCTTCTCCAAGGCTGAGCCGATGATGCTCCAGATAAACCCCTTGGTTTCCTCTGGGTGTCCAGAATCCTGAATGAGACCCCAGCACAGGGAAGGAAGGCTTTATATCAGGAGGAGGAGGGAATGAGGAGGCAACGTGACTCTTTGCTTCCTCTCTGCCCAGTTGACATTCACGCTTCCTCTCTCTCTAGTGGGAATTCATGCTAAGGAAAGACGAAGATGTGTAATTCTTAAATACGATGGCCTTCAAGGATCTACAATGTGTTCTTCTACTTGTCATTGCATTATCTTGGCTAAGAAACAGATGAGATCCTAGGAGAGGTCTGAAGCAGCCTGGATTCTCTTGCTGTATCCATATCCTGCTTGATGGGCTTTTATTATGATTTTTTTTCACCTTCTCCAAAATTATCTTTGTGGTTTTTCACCTGAAGTTTTGTCCATTCCCTATCTATTGTGTTGTCTCTTGCTTTAGGAAATTCCTCCCCCTGGATGCTTTTATTCTATGATACTTTGTTTCCAGGGGTCAGTGTAAGTCTAGCAGCTTTATTGGGCCCTACTTACTTGTGTGATCCATGCTTGCTGGTCCTTGTGCTCTGTGAAATCAAGACAAACTTTGGTAGATGTAACACACACAGAGACACACATACTTCACTCTCATAAAGGCACATTGTAATAATGATGCTCTAGATATAGTGTTGGTGTAGGAGAAACTGATTTGGACTGGGGAGAAGAAGAAAAATTCATCCACTACTATTCTTTACATTTTCACTCAGGGTAAGTAAGGCATTGGTGTTAAACCTGAAAAAATACTAGATAGGCTTTCTCCTTTCAGGGAGATTGTATTAGAAGACATGGGCACAGAAACCATCAAACCTGATGGCAGGAAATAACCAAGTCAGAGTCTCTGGTGGAGGCAGGAAGCTTTGGAAGACTTGGGAAAGGGAGGATGGAAATCAGGGAAGCATTCGTGCAAGACTGGGGCTTTTGAGGATGGATTCAAATAGGGAGGGGTGATAGGAGGATGATTTGAACAAAGGTGAAAAGTGAATGCCTAACTCTAGATTGGTGAGTAAATCAATGAGGATAGAATATATTTACTCTGACTTAAAATTCCCTCAACCGAATGTGAGAGGGGTCTAGAAAAGCTTGTTTGTGTTTGCAAAATAAAAGCACATGAGAGCTTGTCCTTTATGTCCCTTTTCAGGCTCCTTACCTGGGACTCTTTCTAAGATAGTGGAGACAGCTTAAATTCTGCCTAAGATAGCAGTTTACCCAACTCTGGTCTGCAGTGTGAGAAGCTCTTTTGTTGATAGGCAAAAGGTATTTTCCTGGATGGATTTGTTGATAGCTTTTGCCATCTGACTCCTCTTGAGGTTAAGCATCCCAAATGGTTTGCAATAGGGACATTCCATTTAACTGCCTGGGTCACAGTGAGCCAGGCTGGAAGGACAGAACGGAGTGTAACCATTTGTAACAGCTTGTGTGGTTTACTGAGAGAGAATGTGTAGGGAAAATGGAGCAGCTCAGGCTAGGAGCAAAAGACCAAATGCATAATCCAATGTGGAAATTATGCATTTGGCCTTAATATATAGTATACAGAAGGGAAATGTAGTCAGCAGATATCTGGCAAACTGATGCCAAGTAAGAGAAATGGATGGATACTTATCCTTTGGGGAATAATATCTGTCATTGGAAATGACTTAGCTAAGTTCATAATCATTGTCATTGGACACAAATTAACTTTTCTCTGAGATGCCAACCATCCTGTGTAATGGAGCACTATTATGTTGTTAAAATATATATTTGTCGAGTCCATAGAGGCATAATAAATTGTAAGCAAGTGGAAACGTATTAAAACATGAAGAGAAAATGATTTGCAATAAAGTCCAAATATTCAGCCTGGGAAAGAGATTTTAAATGAAGTTAAGTGCAAACCCATCAGTGGGAGCGGCAGCTGTATCAGTGTGCCAAATAGCCAAACTTTCACATAACTTTTTTTTTTTTTTTAACCAGATCTAGTCTTCAACTGTAACCCATGGTGTTGGTGAAGGTGGTGAGGTTGACTCTGGAGTTAAGAGATCGAATGTTTCCTACTTTGATCCAAAGGAAAACTCTGAGAAAAATTCAGGTAAAAGGTAACCAAGTTAACAAAGGTAGCAACCAGCTGTGTGGAAGTGTTGAGTTCCCATTTCATAAGTTAAGTGAATGGTGATGGAGCACTCCCTGTCTGTCAGGAGCTGTGGGTGCAGGATTCAGAATCCTAACGTAGGTGGGAGGATGAGGCCAACATCGGAGGATCCGCAGTGCAGAGGCAGAAATGAGGAAGAGGAAGCTGCAAGCACTCGTTAGGAAGTAGCTGCCATGGAGTTACATCGTGACAGAGTGATCCCTCTGGGACAGGCTTAATGGGAAGCCTGAGAGCAAGTTTTATATAGACATAAGCAAACGAGAGTGTAGTGATGGGGTGGCAGAAAATACTCAGGTGAGTTTTGCTTGGAGAGAGGGTTTATAGTTTTGATAGGTACAAATGTGCCACAGGGTAAATGTCAGTCTGGCCTGAGGCAGATCCACACAGTGAAGAGATCTGCATACCAGGCTAAAGAGTTGGGGCTTTTTCCTCTGGATCTGGGGGACACTGATAAAGTTTCTGAAGTGGCAATGTGTTTCCCGCAGGTTTTTCTTATAAAAGTTGACTGTTAGTAAGTAAGAGTGGCACCTGTTAGAAGGTTCCTGCAGGAATGGACACGGGATGGTAGGGAATGTTGACAAAAAAAAAAAAAAAAAAAAGAACAGCTACAAAGTAACAGAGAAAGATGACTTTGTAAAACTTTGTGAGTGAAGTTCAAAGCAAGTGAAATGAAGTCCAAGAAGATGCTGTGGGCTCGGTGAAGTTAAGTCAGACACAAAGGACAGGTATTGTATATTCCACTTCCATGAGGTTCCTAGAATAGTCAAATTCATGGAGGCGAAAAACAGAATAGGGGTTACCAGAAGCTGGGGGAGGAGGAAGCAGGGAATTAGTGTTCAGTGGGTACAGGATGATGAAACGTTTTGCAGATGGATAAAGGTGATGGTTGCACAATAATATACATGCATTTGATGCCACTGAAATGCACACATAGAAATAAATGAAATTGTAAATTTTGTCATGTAGATTTTACCACAATAAAAAAAAAATCTGAAAAAGAGCCCTGGCTGGTGTGGATCCGTGGATTGGGCCCTGGCCTATGAACCAAAAGGTTGTTGGTTCAATTTCCCAGTCAGGGCACGTGCCTGGGTTGCAGGCTAGGTCCCCAGCAGGGGGGCACTGGAAGAGGCAACCACACATTGATGTTTCTCTCCCTCTCTCTCTCCCTTGCCCTCTCTCTAAAAAAAAATTAAATAACATCTTTAAAAAAAATCCCTAAAAGATGCTGTGGTTTGACATAGTGATTAGAAGATTAATGGACTGTAGGGGGAAATCATTAGGGATGATTTCTCATTTGGAACCTGAACATGGCTCATTTCAGTCATACTAAGTTTGAGGAAAGAGTATATTCAAGTAGAATTTTTTCAGGGTTTTGTAAAATTCTTGGTCATCATAGCAGGCTTAGAGAAACAGTTCTATGATGGAAACTTGTTAAGGCAGATGTGTTTGTGGCCAACTGTCTCCAATACAGACAGCCTCTCTTCTGAATACTTGTTCTAAAGGGAGGCTTGTCCCTTCGAACTATGTCAGAGAAAGAGGGGAGAAATAGTTTGAAGGGAAATTTGATAGGAGTTTAAACCCTTCAATTTGCTCAAATATGAGAGAATGAAATCCAAGAGGCTAAATCAGGACAAGGAACAGGTGTATGTGGGAATCTGTGGTCTTAGAATATAGATAATTAGTTTTGTTTATACGTCATATATATGCTAATTCTTTGTGCATGCGTTTTAAGTCCTCCTTGGTATGTCATTTCTCCATTGTATATGAATGGTTGGCTTGTCTCCTGAATGAGGTACGATTTGCCTCGAAGGGTAGCTAAAAATTCCCTTCTTAGCTCCAACCTTAGTGAAAAAGGAAACAGAGGTTTAATAGAGAATCTTGGGGTTAACTTCTGAATTGATTCAGGAAACTCAAAACCTTGGGCCTTCTAATAACTGCATTCTGAATGTCAGGCAAGTTTTCGGCAGTCATAGAGATATCCAGCAAAATAGATGATTGAAAATTCATGAATTTTAATAATTTTGTTGAATGTTTTGAAAGATATTACCTATTTATAGAATGCATTGTTAGACATTGTGGCAATGAATCATCTTGCTAATTGTTTGATGTAAGCTCTTAGAGCATATCATTTATAAATATATACAATTTGCATCCTATGCCTGTTTGATTTTGAACAATAAATACTTTTTGGTCACGTGAAATCCAAAGAACATACTATTCTATCACCGTAAGGCAGATTCCTTTTTAAACTGAACTTTAAGTATATTTGGTGAGTTTCTTTATCTTGTTTAATATCTTTGTACTTTCAGAATTTCAAAATCATTGCCTTTATTTGCACTGATATTTAAAACATTAAGATTCACCACTGGCAAACTACAAACTACAGCCCATGGTCAAATCCAACCAGCCACCTGTTCTGTAATAACGTTTCATTGGAACACAGCCATGCTCATCCGTTCTGTGTTGTGTTTGGCTGTTTTCAGCCTTCAACGGCACAGTTGAGTTGTTGCAACAAAGATTGTCTGGTCAACAAAACCTCTAATACTTCCTGTCTGGTCTTTTACAAAAAAATGTTTGCCAATTCCTGGTTTAGAGTATTATGTTGGGAAGATTGCTGAGCTCTCAAGTAATGTCAGAAGAAAAAAAAACATTAAGATTCAAAAGGAATTATATTAAAAAATTTAGACCTTCAGTTAGTTGCCACTGTAGACGATACTTTGAAAATATTGATTATGCATGAATAACCTAATACTCTTAGTGTACCTAACTTCCCCAAGGTTAGATAATGGCAAATTCAGACACTGGCCCCTGTGTTTTTTCTACTGTGTTTCTTTTCTTCTGGCACAATTAACAATAGGTGAACTTGTAGAGTCACTTTTGTCTTTGCTGATATTAAGGAACAGTGGTACACAGGTGAGTCATTAGTGATCCATGATCCTTAAATATGTTTTTTGGGCCACACTGGGAACCAAAATTTCTTTTTAAAAATTCATTGAAAATGTTTAAAATCTACACACATACAGCCCTGGCTGGTGTGGCTCAGTGGATTGAGCACTGGCCTGTGAACTAAAAGGTCATTGGTTCAGTTCCCAGTCAGGGCACATGCCTGGGTTGTGTTCCAGGTCCCCACTAAAAGGCATGTAGAGGCAACCACACATTGTTGTTTCTCTCCCTCTCTTTCTTTCTCTCTTCTCCTCTGTCGAAAAATAAATAAAATCTTAAAAAAAAATCTACATACATACATAATAATCTAGATTTTGAAAATCTCTGAAAGTCAAAATAGCTAACAATACTTACGCACTCTCTTGTATGGCAATACTTGGTGAGAACTAACTAGTGGCACTATCTCTGGTTTACTGTATTCTCAAGTACTTTTCCACCCAACCTACCTCACTTATTTTTGTTCTCTTTGGCCATCAAGGTATCTCAATTTATGATCCTTGACATTGATAGCATAGAAACAAAAAAATTAAGGACTACTAACTAAAGTGTGGCCTCAGGGTTTAGAAATGAGGTTAAGAAGTTCTTTGTCAAAATTGAGCTCTTCTCTTCCCAATGGTAAATTAGACTGATGATATTTTCATGGCTTTGATGACTAGAATCATTTTTCACTGAGAAAAGAATGGGACTAAAGGATTCACAAAACTTTTGTTATGTTTTGCTGTGTCTTTAGAGCCAAAGTGGAAAAATTGCAGGTGGGTTTGGCATGTGCTAACAGTCCAGAAAATTAAGGCCAAAAGCTCCTTGTTGGGTTCCAAGCAATTTCCCATAGTGCCCTTCCACTAAAGGGAGTATATTTAAGTGAGGTCAGTGAGCTGCTGTCTATAGTGTTTGTGCTCCCTGAGTGAGTTAATTCTATCACAGTGGGCATTTCCAGATAAAAAGAGCAGAGATGCTTGAAAAGAGTTTCAGGGTGTATCCTCTGAAGCCCATTAAACAGAAAAGGCATGGTATCAACATTTTTTCGTGGGTTACTGACTTCTTGTGATAAATTGTGTTTTCATGTATTATGCAGCTTGGTTGACCTCTTGAAATCTGGAAACACTTTTTTTACTGAAAGAAGGAAAAGGCAGAAGTGTGGAGGCTGGGAACATACATGATCATTTGATTTGTTCAGACACTTCTCCCAAAAGGACAGTAAACATGCTTAACTTATTTTCTGGCTGGAGCCTTTTTATGTTTGTGCAACTCCATTCTCTGGATCCCCCTTGACACGTAATTCCACTCCATCCTGGCAGAAGCCAGGTGGTGCTGCTGGGAGTGATGTTGCTGCTTCCAACAAGAGGATTTGGCTCCTGCATTTGTGGTTCTGTCAGATGTTTTACCTTCCAGAGGAGGGGATTATACGGATCAGGCATTGTGCCAACATTTAATCTGTGTTGTTTACATTTGGAAATACATCTCAAACTTTAGATCTCCATTTGAATGTAAGATGGATACCTAAATGAGCACTTTTCTTTTATAGCATCCTTCTTTGTTCTGATTGTCCTTCTTGTGCCCCCCAAATTCCCCAAGAAAATATAACATGGAGAAGAAAAAAATAAAATACATGCATCAGAATTATGCCTTACAACAAAGAGTGTTGGATTCTGTATGTATCTTTGTCCAATGATGTTAGTATGGTACTTTCTTTGACTTGTAATTAAAAACATATGCTCAGCGTCGCCTACATTGCCTCTGCAATTTAATTTGAGGGTTACCTGTCTGAACTTTCTTTGTTGGAATTCTGCCAAATGTCCATCCTTGAGACCACAACTGGCATTTCCATGTCTTTTGTTTCCTTCCTCTGGTGTAGGCAATCATGTGTTGGGTACCAAGCATTTTCCCTTGGTATATAGCTTCTCCTGAGCATATGGAAAAAAATGTACCCTATAAGGCAGTCTGTTGCCCTCTATTTGTAGGCACTCTTAATCTATGAACTAAAAAGTCTAGTTACTAGAATATGGTATTAGCAAACATTGGATTTACAGCCTTCATAAGGCTGTTGATGGACTCGTACTTTCCCAGTCGTATGCAGGGTGACCTAGATTAATCCTAGTTTCCAGGATGAGGGCAGGGGAATGTTATGATGTCACTCCTTCCCTTTTATTCTGCTTAGAAAGGATCTGTTACCATTTCCTATCTACCCTTACATCATCTTACATCTGCATCTACCCTTACATCAAATCCAAGATATCGTCTTGGATTTGACTTTGTCTTGGAGGGATAACTTTTGAGGGACTTCTAATTCATTCTATGTTTTAGTTTATCAGGGATTAGCCAATTTGGCCCTTGGGCTAAATCTGACTCACCATCTGTTTTAGTAAGCAAAGTTTTATTGAAACACATCACACTCATTTGTTTATATATCAACTGTCACTGCTTTTCTTCTTTCCTTCTATCTGGCTGAGTAGACTACTATAGCAGAGTTATTACAGACTAAATGGATGAAGCCTAAAATATTTACTTGCAAAGTAATTCTCCAAATTCTGAATTATGCATTCATTTAAGATACATTTGTTAAGTGTGTAAAATTTTCTATGTGCTGGATATATAGGATCTAAGTGTAAAGGATATAATACTTTCTCTCAAAGAGCTAATAGTCTTGTGGGAGAGACAGACATTTCGGCAATAGCTTAACCCCAGAATAAATCCTCTAAAAGTGAATTTAGTAGCCAATGAGTTTAGAATAAGGAACACAAGACTGTGCTGGCGGGCTGGAAGAGGTGGTTTAGAAGAGGGCTTCATGAAGAGGTAGTCTTTGAATAAGAGAACTTATCCAGGTAGAGGATGGGAGCCCCAGGTCATGTTTCTTGCAGAAGGAGAAACATGAGCAAAGTCGAAGATGAAGGTGAGACTATGACTACTTTGGGAAACAGTTCAGTTTGGCTAAAGCCAAAATTTTGAAGGGCTGTCACTAGCTAAAAGCTTGTACTATATGGAGCTATTAGAGTTTTTAAAATGGTACTGGGGAGAACAGAGTAAGGGGAGGGAAAGCTAGAAGCTGGTTTATCTTACTCATGTAGATACTTAAGGAAATTCTCTTCACATCCAACTTTCTGTTCTCTAGCTTGGATATTGTCTTATCTATTTGCCTCAAAAACTATTTTCCTTGGAAAAAGCAGGGGAGAAAAGCTTTCAGTCTGGTGAAATCATTGTTACCCCACTTCAAGTTTGTATTTTGGGGAGGGGTTTTCTTTTGAGAGGCTTTGGGTTGCTTGTTTTACTCTTTGTTGCTAGAAGAGAGCAAGTGTCACTTTCTGTTTACCCCAGTAACAACCTGTGCATGGTGGAGAATCCTAACAATTCTCCTCAATTATTACAAGACACAAGAAGACTATTCGCTGGAAGTATTAGGTCAGGTGGCAGGAATGCTCACATTCAGTGCCTGTTCCCTAGTGTGTGTCAGAGCTTTTTGATACTTGAAATGAACTGCTTTTCACATGGCAGTAGGAATAAGTAAATGATGAAAAGAATATTTTCTTTGCCATGAAAAATCCTCTGACTCTGTTATATTAAAATATATTATTGAAACTTTTCTTATCTTTCAAGATGGCAGGTGAAAAATTGAGAAGCCAGATACTAAGGAGAAGAAATCAGAAGACAAGAAGGCTGATGCTGGTGGCGAGGTTAAGAAGGGTAACCTCCAGGCCAAGACCCCTAAGAAGCGGAAGCCCCATTGTGGCTGAAACCCTGTACTATTCAGAAGAATTGACAGATACCCTTGGTCAGTGATGTAATCCCAAAAGGCCAGGTACAAGAGGGAAGTATTCAGCAGCTAAATCCAGGATTGAAAGAGAAAGAAGGAGAAAGTTCTTGCTACTGTTACCAGTCAGTGGCTACAAAAATGGTGGTACCTGAGTGGTTAAACTTTGCGAAGTGCCTAGATATTATCCAGTTGAAGATATGCCTCAAAAGCAGTTGAACCATCGCAAGAAACCCATCAGCTGGCAGCATGTCAGAGAACTGTGGGCCAGAAACACTCCTGGGACCATTCTGGTCATCCTCACTGGGTGCTACAGAGCCAAGAGGGTGATTTTCCTCAAGTAACTGAGCAGAGTCTTGCTACTTGTGACTGGACCTCTGTCCCTTAATTCAGGTCTCTGCATAGAACACACCAAAAGTTTGGTGTTTCCGCCTCCACCAAAATTGGTATCAGTGATGTGAAAATCCCCAAACATCTTACTTCAAGAAGCTGCACAAGCCAAGAGGGTGAGAATTTTGACAAAGAGAAAGAGAAATGCAAGATTACAGAGCAGCACGAGGTTGATCAGAAAGCGGTGGACTTGCAAATTCTGCTTAAAAGAAAACTTACCCTCAATTCCAGGGCTGCTTCCACTGTGTTTGCTTTCACACATGGGCTTTATCCTCACAAAACTGTGTTCTAAATTTCTTACAAAGAGCCTAATTAAATAACCAATCTGTTAAAAATAAAAGTAAAATATATTATTAATTAGTAGATAACACTAATGGAGATTAGTCAATTTATTTTCCTTGACCAGAAATGATGTTTTCAAACTTCTCCCTGTGGTATTTATCTTCGTTCAACTTCAAATCCCTCTTTGAAGTCTTAAAGAAAGATGCTGCTCTCATGCATCAAAGCTCAGAAATAGTCTTCCAAATCCCTGATCAATTGGGTTACCCAAAGGGTGACAATAACTAGCATTTACAAAACCTTTCAGAATGGAAAGCGCCTTTAACATACTAGATTATCTCATTTTACCTTCAAAACCTTGTGAGATGGATGCTCCCATGACCATCTCACAAGCTGAAAATGGAAGTGTCGTGACGTTAACTGTAAGGGGCAGAGTTCGGAATCAAAATGCTGACTTCAGGGTCTGTGCTTTTGAAACTCTTCTGAACTGATTCCCTACCCCCCCCCCCCCCCCCCCCCCCCCACAGCAGAAGTAATGCGCAGGTATAACCAATGGTGTCAGGAACAATGGCTCCTTGCCATTAGACTCAGTCCAACGGGAAGGGTAGGTTTCTCAGATGAAGCCATATTGCTCACCTGTGCTCCTGTGCTCACTCAGGCGGCATTTTACCTCTTTCAGGCTACAGTGAACTTTGCAGGCCAAACAGTCCACATCGGAGAGCACACAGTTTCTGAACCAAGGCCAGCATCCAAACTCACATAATCTGTCCTACCCCACCCCCTGCCTTCCTTTCTCCCCCTCTTCTCCAAACCTCTTTTGTTGCTATTGTTGTTGTTTTTGAATGTTGGGTTCTATCTCTATACTTGCTCCATCTTGGTAATCTTGGGCATTTCATTACTTAAATGACCTCTGTAGCCTTGCTTTATCAATTCAACAATTGCAATTAATCCAAGTAACAATTTTGAGCACCTATGATGTGTTAAAAAACTCTGCAAAATATCCTACATAGTGTACTACGTAAAAGAGTAGGCTTATAGTAGACTCTTGATATTTAGAAAATTTGCATCTTAGCTGCTATTCTTGGTCCTGGACTCTCCTGGACTCTCTTGGTCTGTTGTGGCCCACCTCCCCATGCGATAGGTTGGTGATGACACCCTTGGGAAGACTTGATGAAGGCTTGGTGCTGATAGCTGCCATTGAAGAAGGGCTTTTCAGGTGGTATATGGGTCAAATGTCTGAATAAACTTCAGAAATGATCTTCTAATGAGCGTTCTTTGGCTTTACTGAAGGAAAACATGCTTGTGTGGAAGAGATACAAATGAAAATACTCTCTTTTCTCTTTGGTTCTTCCCTTCTGAATGGCTAGCTCAGTGGTTTTTTAGGTGCTCCATTATACATTAATGTTAATCTGTGATTACATTATTCAAGTCTTGGGAAAATAAGAAAAAATGTTTTAAATTCTTTTTTTTTCAGGAAATTATGGCAGTGACAACGACAGAAAAGAAAGTAATTGCTTGGCAAAATAAAGTTTTGCAATCTTTTGTAGTTCATTACACTTTTTGGACACTTTTCCTGGCCCGTGAAACACCACCATCTGGGCACTGTCCCTGCAGCTTGCCAGGGCGTAGACTCACTGAATTGGACAGTTGTTTGGACCCTCAAGTCCAGGGCCTGACAGAGGCTGTAATGACCATATTTCTTCTTTGCAGACTGGAGTCTATTACTTTCAAAACATAACTCTGTTATTGTGAAGGATGCCATGAATGGCGCAGGGGATGTTGCGGACTGAGATGCCAGGTGATACCATTTGCACAATAGTCGATTATAGGTCTATGCACGTGGCATCTGTGGAGCTGTCCAATGCTGTGCAGTGCCCAGTTTTCCCAGCCTTATGTGGCAGTTTTGACACTGTTCAGGTCACTGTGGCCATAATGTGACTTCCATCTCCCCTACAATTAGCTGCTTCTTGCCACAGGCTCTGTTCATTCCCACCTTGTACTTACTGATGTCTTCTAGGGCCACCTTATTCCTATGACTCATAGTGTTTGTTCTTCACTGAAAGCTACCCTGAGGCTTTATGGCCAGGAAGAGGACATACTGAGCTGCAGTGTTGCATGTGATAATCACACAGCGTATTTTCTAACAGAGTTTAGAAGAGGCAGAGTTAAGAGTGAAAGAACTTGGCCTGAGAATTGCTAACTGTGTGATCTTGTGCTCCATACTTAACTTCTTTAGAGTTCTGCATATTTACTCACATGCAGAATGGAGATAATAAAGTGTACTTTGTAATTGTTTTTCTTTGGGTAAAAATTAATAGAGATAATGGATGTAGAATGTTTGAAGTAGGGTCTAACACACATTAGCAGCATACACTAGCTGCCTTCAAAATGAAAGTTATCACCTCCTCATTATCCTTTTTATCTTGTTCTTAAAAGTATTATTGATACATTAAGGACTGTTGTGTCTTCTTGGTAGATTGACTATGTTGTCACTTATAGTGACCCTCTCTGTACCTGGTGGTTTCCTTTTCTCTGAAGCTTACTTTACCTGATATTAGTATAGCTCTACAGCTTTCTTTTCATTGGTATTTCCATGATTATGCTATATATACATATATTACATATGCATATATACATATATCTTTGCTATAATATTATGTATATCTTTGCCACTATATTATATACATATATCTTTGCTTGTATATTATTGTATTTAAAATGAGTTTCTTATAGATAGCATATAGTTGGATAATTAAGAAGCCTATTCTGTTGATTTTTGTTTTAATTGATATATTTAAACCCTTTATATTTAATGTAATTTTTGATATGTTAAGTTTTAAGTCATCTGTCACTTTATTATTTGTTGTTTTTTATTCTCTTTCTTTTATGTTTGTTTCTCCCTTTTTCTACCTTACTTGGGGTTACTTGAATATATTTTGAGCTACATTTTACTTTATCTGTAGTTTTTTAAAAATTATGTATCTTTGTAGAATGTTTTTTTTGACTTATGCAACTTTACTGAAGAAAAACAAATCAATTACTAGCAGAGGTATTAGTTGATCACTCATTTATTGACAACTTGCATCATTTATTCAGTGTTATATTAAACTGTATTGGAAGATAGGTAAACTAATAGCTCCAAGCCTCCTAACAATTTAAATAAAAATTGCAAAATGTTTGAGACCTTATTTTGAAACACAAAGTGCGTTAGACTTCCAATTTTCATTCTCTGTAGAACAAGAGCAGGTCATTTCTTTACTGACATGCATGAAATACATCACATTTTCTGTTCCGTTGATGCTATAAATTCAATCCCAATTCTCCAGCCACATCAGTTATCAGCATAAAGTATATTATGTAACCTCAGCTCTCTAACAGTGGAAGGCTTAATCAAAGATGAATGCTGCTAGAGTAATGTTGCTTCCCTTGATGCGACAACTGAGCATCCATCTCCCACCCCTTCAGGTAACTTCTTCAGCCTGCAAGAGCAGTGAGGAGTGGTTTTAGTCTTATAACCAAGGTAGAGCGAAGATGTTGGCCCCATAATACACATGCTCCATTTAAAAAAAAATTCTAAATCTTGGGCAACTGTTCTCTTGTAACTACTTTACAGTTTCTAAAAGTAGTTATTGCCCTGGCCTGTGCGGCTCAGTCGATCGGGTGTCATCTCACAAAATGAAAGGTAGCCGACCAGGGGCCGGACTGGCTACGAGAGGCAGCTGACTGATGTTTCTCTCTCACGCCAATGTTTCTCACCTTCTCTTTCTCCCTCCCTCCCCCACTCTCTAAAAGTAAATAAATAAATAAATAAATAAATAAATAAATAAATAAAGTCTTTAAAAAATAAAAAAACTTAAAAAAGAATTATTATCCAAAGCTGGAAGAACTTAAGTCTTCTCTGACAAGCATGTGAATATATGGAGGGAGGTAAACAGAAAATACAATGAAAAAAGATGACATCTGATAGGGGACCAGCCAGATAAGAAAATTAAAAAAAGGGACAGTAATTTAGAGTTTATTCCAGCTATGATGCAGGTTATTCGGACTCGGAGGCAGCCACCTGGCATGCTTCTGAGTGCATTCCCGAGATATTCCGTTGCTCTTATCTCTGGCGCTGGAGGTCATCGGGGTTTGGATCGCATAGCAGTGAACAAGTGGATACAAGAAGTTCAGAAAGCATTAAAGCAGGAGACCACTGTGATTTTAGAAAAGCAAGACAAATTCTGTCATTGCTGTGAATATCTGGATGATAAGTTCTTGCTGTAAATGCAACTTTGGGTGGCTTTAAGGGGCAGCGTGTAGGGAAATGAATTGTCAAAGAGAATATGCTGCCTTGACATGGGCTGTCGTTAGGTCCAATAAGTGGGGCTTGCCAATGAAACATTAGGATTTTTGAAAATAGTTTTCAGAGTGCTTGCTCTAGAGATGCCCTTATATTCTCTTCCAAAGACATACTAAGTTATATGCCCAAAGTGCAAGTCGAGATATTCTCAATCTGCTTCACATTGCCCTGCCTTCCCACCGAGTTAGGGAGAGAGAAGAGTACACATTAGTGAGACTCCTAAGGCTTCTTGAAGTAATTGTGTAAATTGAATATGTATTTTACATTATAGAAATAAATGTTAAAAATTTGAATTTCTTACCACTATCTGCCATTACCCTTTTTACATGCTTTATTTTTACTATTGATCTGCACATGCAATTTTATAGAGCTTCTTATTACCTTAATAAAATTTTTTATTTGATTAATTTTCAGTGCTCCAGAGCCTGAGTATGGTGGGTTTATTGACCAAATTTTAGAAACTATGACATCTCTGGAAACAGAATTTATTTTCCCTGAACCATCTGTTTAGAGTCAGAAGAAACTTCTCCTGAATTGTGTTGTAATTATTTCTTTGCTTTTTAAAATATTGCCACCTACTTATGTCTTCCGAAACAAATAGTTCTGTTTTGCATGATTTTGAACTTAATATAACTGCAAACATACATTTATATTCTTTTGTATTTTGCTGCTTTTGCTTAATATTATGGTTTTATTTTTTTAATTTTAATTGTTCTTGTACAGTTTTCTGTCTTTTGCTCCCATTCCAGCCCACCGCCCCAGCCCTCCCCACCCCCCTCCCATTTACACCCCCGCTAGTTTTGTCCATGTGACCTTTATACTTGTTGCTCCAAATTCTTCCCCTTTACCCCTGACATTCCCTCCCCTCTCCCCTCTGGTGACTATCAACCCCTTCTCAATTTCAGTGTCTTTGGTTATATTGTGCTTGTTTGTTTGTTCTGTTGATTAGGTTCCTGTTAAAGGTGAGATCATATGATATTTGTCCTTCACTGCCTGGCTTATTTCACTTAACATAATGCTCTCCAGCTCCATCCATGCTATCGTGAAGGGTAGGAGTTCCTTCTTTCTTTCTGCTGCATAGAATTCCATTGTGTAAATGTACCAAAGTTTCTTGATCCATTCATTTACTGATGGGCACCTAGGTTGCTTCCAACACTTGGCTATTGTAAATTGTGCTGCTATGAACATTGGAGTGCATAGATTCTTTTGGATTCGTGTTTCAGGGTTCTTAGGATATAGTCCTAGCAGTGGAATTGCTGGCTCAAAAGGTAGATCCGTTTTTAGTTTTCTTAGAAAATTCCATACTGCTTTCCATAGTGGTTGCACCAGTCTGCAATCCCACCAACAGTGCACTAGGGTCCCCTTTACTCCACAACCTCTCCAACACTTGTTGTTTGTTGCTTTATTTATGATGGCCATTCTGACAGGTGTGAAGTGGTATCTCATTGTAGTTTTAATTTGCCTCTTTCTGATAGCAAGCGATATTGAGCATCTTTTCATGTGTTTCTGGATCTTCTGTATGTCCTCCTTGGAAAAGTGTCTGTTCAAGTCCTTTGCCCATTTTTTAATTGGGTTGCTTGTCTTCTTAGAGTGGAGTCGTGTAAGTTCTTTGTATATTTTGGAGATTAAACCCTTGTCTGAGGTATCATTGGCAAATATATTTTCCCATACAGTTGGTTCTCTTTTTATTTTAATACTGTTTTCTTTAGCCATGCAGAAGCTTTTTATTTTGA
>PVKU01011663.1:0-41550 GCA_004027475.1 Anoura caudifer | reverse complement strand
AGAGTAAAATATCACCAAAGCACTCCCCAGGTCCTGCCAAGCAGCCAGTCCTAAACTCACCCTCAAGGTTGGCTCAGCAGATGTCTATCACAATTTCCCTCTCATTTATCAGCCATTTGGGAAATCATCAGATCCTATGCCCTGAAGGACACCCACTTTCATGTCAGCCATTCCTTGTCTAGAACCTGCAGATGTGGCACAGACGAGGTTTTGCCAAAAGCCTCTTATTCTGCAAATTCTTTACATGAAATCAATGGCAGGTGCATGTACAACCTGTGTGAGCATGGGGGATGTTTGGTGTTGCAGAAAGAGGGTCACAAAAGTACCCAACTGGTGGATCATTTTGGCTCCAACCAGAGAGACTCTTCCTACCAAAGAAGTTAATTAAATCACCCCCGCCCCGCCCCCCTGCTCTTTCCTGAAAGTCAGAAAACACAACTTCCATAAAGACTGAAGTCACCAAGTGAAGTTTGGATATTTTACCGCTGTTCTTAGGTTTGACAAGCAGAGATACAGAAATGCTTGTGATTCCCAACACAGATGCCAACAAAGGATATGATCCATCCCAGTCCACACTTCCCAGAAATAAAGAATGGGGTGGGGCACCCAAAAGATGCCCCCAGGCTCAACCAACCCAGCAAACATTCTCTTTATCACACTGGTTATGAAATAAAGTATAAACTATTCATGTATGGTGATAAATAAACACATTCACCTCTCATTTTGAAGGTTACTGTGTTTCAAATAATATATGTTACTATTATCCTTATCACCAGCCACTTAATACAGAGGAATCAGAATGGCAACACAATGTTGGTCCATGGTGTTAATACTTTTTCTTTGCCATTATAGTTAAGCTCATGTAAAATAAGTTGTATGATTTTTACTACAGTGTTTCCTCAAAGGGCAATAGCCATTAAGAAGTAACTCTTAAAACTGCTATATGGGAATGAATTATGGAAGTATTCCTACATGTGAGAGTTCAAGTATTTCTTTCCACAATTGGGTATACACACTTAAGTCACCCAAGTCTTTTATGATAAGACTTGCTAAGCAGTGTATTATGTTCATTTTACATAAAACATTTTGGTCAAACAATTATCTGGTTAAAATCTTTAATAGTAAAGCATTCACAAAGAGCATTCATTGAATGGATGTTGTTTACAGTTTTCGGGGCTTTTCAGATTTGTTTTAGACAGAAAACTTCCTTGTTTAGCTTCTGCAACGCCCTGTTCTGCCACTCCTGACTCTTGCTAGGCATCCTTGCACAGGAGGGGCAGACAAAGGGTAAAATCTGGGCAGAGAACATTAGTGGATATTAGAACGAAAGAAAAATCAGTGCTGCAAGGTCTTGCAGGCAGCCGAGTTCCACCTTCCACTCCAATGCCAAGCAAAATGAAGCAAGGAGAAGGTAGGGACTGGCTGAAAGCTAGACACCAAGTCAGTGACAGATCCAGGACGGGGAAGTCCAATCGGGTTTGAAACAATGTATAGTGGGCAAAAGTCTCAAGGCGAGCTTGCTCCAGATCTTCCAGCTTTTTTTCCAGCAATAGACCATTTTGGCCTCGCGCTGTTATCAGGGAGGACTCTTTGTCCCGCAACTGGCACAAACCGTGACGACAGCCCTGCATCAAGGCACGAGTGGCCTTTTCCTCTGCCAGGGTTAAGGTGAGTACCACCGCAGATAGGCCGAGCACCCAGGGTGGGAGCCGCTGCCCTACACTGCGCCAGGCCTTAATGCAAGCGCCTGAGTAAACCCCACCCATCGCATCCACCCCGGACTCTCCTTCTCTGATCTAAGGAGCGGGACCCACCTGTGCTGGAGGTTGAGACTCCCAATTCAGCAAAACGGAAGGAATTGCAAGTAAGGAGAGCCTCAGGAGGCAGCCTTGCGCCCGCCCTTTGCTTTTGCCTAGAAACTGTCGGCCCCACTATCACTTCCCCCAGTCCATTCAGGCCCAGCAGCAAGCCTGGAGGCCCCGCCCCGCTCCTTCCGGCCCTGCTGGGTGGGCTCCTTGCACGCCTGGGACCTGGCTGCTGTGGAGGCGTGCCTCTGATCCAGAAGGATGGGAATGGGGTGCACTATTCTATATAAAAGATTTTGGAGCCACAGGCGCAGAGAGCATAGGTTCAGAGACCTGTAAAACTACACTGCGTGGAAAACAGCGGTCTCCTTGCTTGCCTTTTCAATGCTCTTCCCGAGTCTCCCCACTACACTCCTATTTATGGTGTCTTAAGGTTTGCTGGAATTAAAATTCTTTCACTATCCTTCCACCACTTTCTTGAACTTAACCTCATATACCACTCAGTGCGGGACTCCCACCATTGAATTCAGGGTACAGGTACAGTGCTAAATACAGTGAACACTAGAAGGAAAGACTATTAAGAATGCACATTTTATGCTTGTAAAAATTAACGAACAATCCATATTACAAAGAAGGACCAAAAAGTGCACTGAATTAGATTTTGCAATGAAGATCCAGGGTAGAGGAAAAAATTCAGAGCAAGAACATATTCTCTCTCTCTCTCCCTCTCTCTCTCTATATATGTATATATAATACTTATATGTATATATGTATATATACATATATGTAGATATATGAAAAACTTAGCAGCATTGTAGTTATTAGAGATGAAAAATATTAGTCTAATGTTGAAAGGGTAAATAAGGAAACCATTTGTAAAAGTTACGATCAACAAGAGAAGAAAAGGCTTTCACACTTTTCCCTTGTCTATTTGGAAAACTGTTAGTCTTTATTTTTTAAAAACATTTTATTTATTTTATTTTTAGAGAGAGGGGAAAAGAGGGAGAAAGAGAGGGAGGGGAGCATGAATGTGTGGTTGCCTCTCACATGCCCTCAATAAGGACCTGGCCCACAACCCAGGCATGTGCCCTGACCAGGAATCAAACTGGTGACCCTTTGGTTCATAGACTGGCACTCAATCCACTGAGCCACACCAGCCAGGGATCTTAGTCATTCTTTTTGACTCAGTTTACCTGTTACTTAATCTGTGAATCCCTCCCTATACTTTCCAAATAAATTTATATTCTAATTTTCCATGGGTCTTTTATGAACAATGAATCCAGTATAGGCCTCAAGTATACCACATCATTCTGTATTATAATTTCTCTCTTTGAATGTTTGTGTCCTCTAATGAAGAAGTAGCTTCTTGAGAGCAGAAAATTTGTATTTTTAAAATTTATTTTCAAAGACTCTATCACAGAACCTAACATACATTGTTTATTTATTGAATATTTGGTGAAAATTGTTTAGAACCAGTGATAGAAAAAAAAAGCTGTAACTAGGATGTGATTCAATGCACAGAAGAATAGCTGCATATGGCAAGATACTAGATTCAGGTTGGTATTCATGCAACAAACATTGATGAGTGCCTTCTGTACACCAGATGCCAAATTAATCTCTGGATGAGGATGGTAAAAACAAACAAAACAAAAAAGAAAAAACAGATAGACTCCTAACCTTTATGGAGTTTAAAACAAATAGGAATTGGCCAGGCAAATAGGAAAAGGAAAACTCCAGACAGAGGGAACAACATAATCAAAGTTCCTGTAATAGGAAGGAGCATGACACTAGCAATTAGAGTGAAAAAGATCAATAAATATAAGGTGAAATTAACAGGTAGAAAGTACCCAGAAATAGGCAAGAGGTTAATAGATAAACCCTGTTTAACGGCTGGTAAAAGAAGTCAGTTTTCTTAGTAATAACTCTGGGCTAAGTGTTTTATAATAAACACTTAAGGTAGATAATATTATTATTCCTGCTTTACGGATAGGGAAACTGGGGAATGAAGTTAAACAATTTCGCCTGGATCACATAGCGCTTAAGTTTCAAGGCTGAGATTCAAACCTAGGTAATCTGGCACCAGATCCGAGGGCAGGAACTGTAATAAAAGCACAGGTAAAAACTACAAAGAACTCTTTCACAAAATATGTTCGTTGTTTCCAGATATTTAGCATCTATGAGAAACAATATCCTGAATTCGAACATTAATGCTCTAGACATAAGACTCTGGAATACGCATTGTTTGGTATTGGTGCCTTTGGTATGTGATACCATCAAGCAACAATGACCTTAACATTAAGCATCAGCAGCAAGCCAGAGCAGATGAAGAAGAAAATAGTAGATGCCCTGAGTGTTACTTTGTGGAGCACATATGAGGACTTTGGCAAAGGACTTCACTTCTCTGACCTTTAATTTCCTATTTCTCAAATGGACATAATAATATTTATATTACAGGACTGTGACGATTAAATGAGACAAGATGTGTAAAGTACCTGGCTATATCTTACACACAGTAAAGGCTCAGTGGGTATTAGCTGCTACGATGATGGTTTTTACTATTAAAATGATACATTTTAGTGACTAAAGGAGGGGAGGTATGACCAAACAGGGAAGATATGGTTCAATTTGAGAAGGTTAAATGGAATATCAGATATATATTGAATAGGTGGTGAAACAAAACTTTATTACCTCCTCTTTATATCAATTGCATCCTCTCCCCTTCATTTTTAGTTAGCACTTACTATTTTGTGTTTTAATTGTTTACTTGTTGGTTTCCCTTATTATGATTTGTGCGTGTTTGTGTGTACGAAGCAGCTAATGGTGTCTGACACACAGTGGGAACTTAAAGAATATTCATTGAATGAGTGAGTTAATGTCCAAATAAAAATCAATAGGTACAACACTAACAAGAATTCTACCAACCTTAATAATGCCTGTTTAGATATATCATCTCTATGCAAACAGCTGTATAAGTTTATTATACACATAAAATTATATACTGTTTTTTTCACTTATTTTTGTCAAGTACATTGTGTTAAATTTCTACAAAGCTTCACATTCACATTTCAATGGCTTCACAATATTTTCTCAAATATTATATGTATTCTCCTTTTTTGTACACATATGGTAGTCTTAATATTTTACAATATAAGTCATTATCCAATAAAATAATTCTATGTATTTAAAAAATCAATAGGTACAAATGTGTCATGAAATAAGGGGGGAAATGATAGTATCTGGGTCTGTTTATGACCTTCCTGTGTTTCTAGAACACACCAGGCTTATTCCTGCTCTGCTTCCAATAATATAATCTGCAAATCTATTTGCCTGCACCTGCCCTAATAACACTAGGAGCCAAGGGTAGGCAACTTTAAAAAAAAATTTTATTGCTGCTAAGTTACAATTGTCCCGATTTTTACCCCATTGATCTCCCCTGCCTTGCCAACCTCCAACATTTAATTTCCCCACAGGTATCCTTCTTTTTAAAAAAAAATTATTTTAATTGCTGTTCAAGTGTAGTTTTCTGTCTTTTACTCCCATCCCATCCCACCCACCCATCCCTCCACAACTCCCTTCCATTTCGTTCCCCCAAGTTTTTGTCCATGTGTCCTATATATTTGTTCCTGTAAACCCTTCCCCTATTCCCCTGAAATTCCCTCCTCTCTCCCATTTGGTCGCTGTCAGCCTGTTTTCTATTTCAGTGTCTTTGGTTGTATTTTGCTTGTTCTTCTTGTGTTTAGGTTCCTGTTAAAGGTGAGACCATATAGTATTTGTCTTTCACCACCTAGGTTATTTCCCTTAGCATAACGCTTTCCAGTTCCATCCATGCTGTTGCAAAGGGTAGGAGATCCTTCTTTCTTTCTGCCACATAGAATTTCATTTTGTAAATGTACCATAGGTTTGGATCCATTCATTTAACCATGGACACTTAGGTAGCTGCCAACACTTGGCTATTGTACATTGTGCTGCTATGAACATTGGGGTGCATAGGTTCTTTTGCATTGGTGCATCAGGGTTCCTAGGATATAATCCTAGCAGTAGAATTGCTGGGTCAAAAGGTACATCCATTTTTAGTTTTCTGAAAAAATTCCATACTGTTCTCCATAGTGGTTGAACCAGTCTGCAATACCACCTACAGTGCACTGGGGTTCCTGTTTATCCACATCCTCTCCAAAACTTGTTGTTTGTTGCTTTGTTTATGATTGCCATTCTGACCGGTGTGAGGTGGTATCTCATTGTGGTTTTAATTTGCATCTCTCTGATAGCTAGTGATATTGAGCATCTTTTCATGTGTCTCTGAATCCTCTGTATGTCCTCCTTGGAGAACTGTCTGTTCAAGTCCTCTGCCCATTTTTTAATTGGGTTGCTTGTCTTCTTAGAGTGGAGTTGTGTAAGTTATTTATGGATTTTGGAGATTAAACCCTTGTCTGAGGTCTCATTAGCAAATATATTTTCCCATATGGTTGGTTCTCTTTTCATTTTAATACTGCTTTCTTTAGCCATGCAGAAGCTTTTTATTTTAATGAGATCCCATTTGTTATCCTTTCCTTTATGTCCCTTGCTTTAGGGGACATATCAGTAAAAATGTTGCTGCATGAAATATCTGAGATTTTCCCGCCTATTTTCTCCTCTAGGACTTTAATGGTGTCATGGCTTATATTTAAATCTTTTATCCACGTTGAATTTATTTTTGTGTATGGTGTAAGTTGGTGCTTGAGTTTCATTTTTTTGCACGTAGCTGTCCAGTTCTCCCAATACCATTTATTGAAGAGGCTATTTTTACTCCATTTTATGTTGCTGCCCCCTTTATTAAATATTAATTGACCATAGAGACTTGGGTTTATTTCTGGGCTCTCTGTTCTGTTCCACTGGTCCATGTGGCTGTTTTTATGCCAATACCAGGCTGTTCTCATTACAGTGGCCTTGTAATACATTTTGGTATCAGGTATTGTGATCGCTCCTACTTTGCTCTTGTTTCTCAAAATTGCAGCAGCTATTCGAGGTCGTTTATGGTTCCATATACATTTTTGACGTGTTTGTTCTATGTCTGTGAAATATACCATTGGTACTTTAATAGGTATTGCATTGGATCTGTAAATTACTTTGGGTAGTATGGACATTTTGATGATGTTAATTCTTCCAATCCATGAACATGGTATATGTTTTCATTTCTTTGTGTCTTCCTTGATTTCTTTCTTCAGTGTTGTGTAGTTTTCCATCTACAGGTCTTTTACCTCTTTGGTTAGGTTTATTCCTAGGTATTTTATTTTTGTTTATTCTATATCAAATAGGATTTTTTCTCTTGATTTCTGCTTCTGCTGTTTCATTGTTGGTATACAAAAATGCCTTTGATTTCTGGATATTGACTTTGTACCCCGCTGTTTGGCCAAATTCATTTATTAGGTTGAGCAGTTTTTTGGTCGAGTCTATAGAATTTTCTATGTACACTATCATGTCATCTGCAAACAGTGACAGTTTTGTTGCCTCTTTTCTGATTTGGATGCCTTTTATTTCCTTTTCTTGTCTGATCACTGTGGCTAAAACTTCCAATACTATATTGAATAGAAGTGGTGAAAGTGGACAACCTTGTCTTGTTCCTAATCTTAGTGGAAAAGATTTTAGTTTTTGCCCATTGAGTGTGATGTTGGCTGTAGGTCTCTCATATATAACCTTTATTATGTTGAGGAATGCTCCCTGTATTCCCACTTAGCTGAGTGTTTTTACCATAAACTGGTGCTGTACCTTATCAAATGCTTTTTCTGCATCTATTGATATTTCACGTGATTTTTGTCTTTCCTTTTGATTATGTGATGTATTACATTTATTGATTTGCAAATGTTGTACCATCGTTGCATCCCTGGGATGGATCCGACTTGGTCATGGTGTATGATCTTTTTAATGTATTGCTGGATGCGATTTGCCAGTATTTTGTTGAGGATTTTAGCATCTATGTTCATCAGTGATATGGCCCTGAAGTTTTCTTTGTTGTGTCTTTGTCTGGTTTTGGGATTAGGATGATGCTGGCTTCATAAAAAGAGTTTGGGAGTCTTCCATCATTTTGGATTTTTGGACTAGTCTGTGAAGGATAGGGGTTAGCTTTTCCTTAAATGTTTTATAGAATTCTCCTGTGAAACCTTCTGGTCCAGGGCTTTTTTGTGTCAGGAGTTTTTTGATTACTGATTCAATTTCATCTGTGGCTATTGAGTTTTGGAAGATTTTATTTTTCTAGAAATTTGTCCATTTCACCTAGGTTTTCAAATTTCTTAGCATACAGTTCTTTGTAGTAATTTCTTACAATCCTTTGTATTTCTGTGGTATGAGTTGTAGTCTCTCCTCTTTCATTTCTTTTTTATTATATTTTATTGATTATGTTATTACAGTCATCCCATTTCCCCCATTTCATTCCCCTCCACCATGCAAACCCCCACCCACCCAAACTCTGCCCTTTAGTTCATGTCCATGTCATAAGTTCTTTAGCTTCTGCATTTCCCATACTATTCTTGCCCTCCCCGTGTTTATTTTCTCTCTACTGTCTATGCTACTTATTCCCTGTACCTTTCCCTCTCTTTCCTCCTCCCACTCCCCTGTTGCTAACCCTCCATGTGCTCTCCATTTCTGTGGTTCTGTTCCTTTTCTAGTTGTTTGCTTAGCTTGCTTTTGTTTTAGGTTGGTTGTTAATAACTGTGAATTTGCTGTCTTTTTACTGTTCATACTTTTTATCTTCTTTTTCTTAGATAAGTCCCTTTAACATTTCATATAATAAGGGCTTGGTGATGATGAACTTCTTTAACTTTACCTTATCTGAGAAGCACTTTATCTGCCCTTCCATTCTAAATGAAAGCTTTGCTGGATAGAGTAATCTTGGATGCAGGTCCTTGGCTTTCATGACATGGAATACTTCTTTCCAGCCCCTTCTTGCCTGTAAGGTCTCTTTTGCAAAATCCGCTGACGGTCTGATGGGAACTACTTTGTAAGTGACTGTCCCCTTATCTCTAGCTGCTTCTAGAATTCTCTCCTTCATTTTAATCTTGGCTAATGGAATTATGATGTGCCCTGGTGTGTTCCTCCTTGGGTCCACCTTCTTTGGGACTCTCTGAGCTTCCTGGACTTCCTGGAAGTCTATTTCCTTTGCCAGCTTGGGGAAGCTCGCCTTTTGTTATTTGTTCAAATAAGTTTTCCACTTGTTGCTCCTCTTCTTCCTCTTCTGGTACCCCTATAATTCTGATGTTGGGATGTTTAAGGATGTCCTAGAAGTTCCTAAGCCTCTCCTCATGTTTTTGAATTCTTGTTTCTTCATTCTATTCTGATTGTTTTTTTCTTTCTTCCTTCTGGTCCACTCCATTGATTTGAGTCCCAGTTTTCTTCCCATCACTATTGGTTCCCTGTGCATTTTCCTTCATTTCCCTTACTGTAGCCTTCAGTTGTTCATCCAATTTGAGACCATAAGTCAATCAATTCTGTGAGCATCCTGATCACCAGTGCTTTGAACTGTGCATCTGATAGGTTGGCTATCTCTTGGTCAATTAAAAGTATTGGCTCTGGTGTTTTGATTCATCTTTCATTTGAGTCACCTTTTTTTAAATATATTTTTTGGTCTTTTTGCACCTGTTAAATATGAGGAGCGGAGGCTTAGGCATTCACTAGGCAGGGCAGCCCAGTTGCCTGGTTGTGATGCTGGATGTGGGGGCAGCATCAGAGAGGGAACAATGGCACTTGCTCCACGCTTTCTTGGATTTCAGCCCCCTCTGTTAGGCTGGGAGTCTTTCCTGGCACTTCAACCCCCACCAGTGTTTTCAATCAGTGCTTTTAGGCTTTATTTCCTTGTGCTGTGGCTCTGGGTTGCGCAGTCTGTCTCACTGCCCATTTTCACCTGGTTTATCTGCGCATGAATGTGTGACCTTGGTCAGCTGCCTTGTGTAGGTCAAAGGGTCTGCTTATTGCTTCCCATGCCCAGTAACCGCAGCCTGTGTGTCTGGCGTGTGCCAACTGCCGCCTTTGCATCTGGGACCACTAGCCACTGCTTTTTCCTGCCACAATCCCTCTCCGCTGGCCGCCGACTCCACCCCTCTTACCAGTCTGGGTGAATCATTGTCGCACTTCCTTACAATTCAATTTTGTATCTGTTCTGGCTGTTTTTTTGTTTCTAAATATTTATTATCCTTAATTTTGGTTGTGAGAGGAGGCACAGTGAATCCACCTATGCCTCCATCTTGGCCGGAAGTTCCCTCTTTCATGTCTGATTGTGTTTATTTGGGTCCTCTCTCTCTTTTTCTTGATGAGCCTGCTTGAAGGCTTGTCTATTTTGTTTATATTTTCAAAGAACCAGCTCCTGGATTCATTGATCTTTAGAATTGTGCTTTTAGTCTCTATGTCATTTAATTCTGCTCTCATATTGGTTATTTCCTTCCTTCTACTTGCTCTGGGCTATCTTTGTTGTTGTTACTCGAATTTTTGCAGGTGTAGGGTTAGGTTGTTTGTTTGAAATGTTTCTATCTTTTTTAGGTAGGCCTGTATCACTATGAACTTCCCTCTCAGGACTGCCTTCATTGTTTCCCATAACTTTTGGGTTGTTGTGGGTTCATTTTCATTTGTTTCCAGAAACTTTTTGATTTCCTCCCTAATTTCATTCTTGAGCGATTCATTGTTTAATAGCATGCTATTCGATCTCCATGATTTTGAGTGTTGTGTTTTTTTTTTTTTTTTCCATTGAGTTGCTTTCTAGTTTCAGTACCTTGTGATCTGAGAAAATGCTTGGTATGATTTCAATTTCCTTGAATTTGTTGAGGCTTGTTTTGTGTCCTATCATGTGGTCTATCTTTGAAAATGTTCCATGTGCATTTGAATAGAATGTGTATTTAGTTTCTTTGGGATGAAGGACTGTATATATATCAGTTAAGTCCACTTCATCTAGAGTGTTGTTCAATGCCACAATATCTTTGTTGATATTTTGTTCAGAAGATCTTCCATTTTTGACAGTGGGGTGTTAAAATACCCTACTATAATTCTGCTGCTGTCAATATGTTTCTTGAAGTCCTTTAAGATTTTCTTTATGTATTTGGGTGCTCCTATGTTGGGTGCATATATATTTACAATGTTTATGTCTTTTTGGTGGATTCTTCCCTTGCGTATTATGAAGTGACATTCTGGGTCTCTATGGCCCTTTTTTTTAACTCTATTTTATCTGATATGAGTACTAGTACCCTGTTTTTTTTTTATTTCCTGTTTGTTTGCTTGGAAAATTTGTTTCCAGCCCTTCACTTTGAGTCTGTGTAGGTCTTTTTTCCTGAGATGGGTCTCTTGTAGGCAGCATATGTGTAGGTCATGCTTTCTTATCCATTCAGCTACTCTACACCTTTTGATTGGAGCATTTAATCTATCTACAATTTAGGTTATTATTGATAGGTACTTATTCAGTGACATTTTTGTACCTCTGTTCCTATCTCTCTCTCTTTTCCTTCCTTTCCTTAAAGCAGTCGCTTTAGCATGTCTTGCAGAGCTGGTTTGGTGGAGGTGTATTCTTTTAGACTTCTTTTGTCTGGAAAGCTCCTTATTTGGCCTTCTATCTTGATTGAGAGCCTTTCTGGGTAAAGTAGCCTTGGTTGCAGGCCTCTGGTTCTAATTACTTGGAATATTTCTTGCCATTCTCTTCTGGCTTGGAGCACTTCCATTGAGAATTCAGCTGCTAAGTTAATTGGGGCTCCCTCGTATGTTACTTTGTTTTTCTCCCTTGCTGCCTGTAAGATTCTCTCTTTGTCTTGGAATTTTGCCATTTTAATTATGATGTGTCTTGAAGTGCGCCTCTTTGGTCTCCTCTTGATTGGGACTCTATGTGTTTCCTGGATTTGTGTAAATTTTTCTTTCATCAAATTAGCGAAGTTTTCCATCATTACTTTTTCAAATAGGTTTTCTACTGCTTGCTTATCTTCATCTCCTTCTGGTTTCCTTTTTATACAGATATTATTTCATTTCATATTGTCTTGCATTTCTCTTAATCCCTCTTCATTCCTTCTGAGCCTCTTTTCCTTTCCTTGCTCTTTCTGGGTGTTTTTTTCTACTTGGTCCTCCAACTCACTGATCCGATCTTCTGCTTCGTCAATCCTGCTTTTGATTCCTTCTACTGTGTTCTTCAGTTCAGAAATTGTATTATTTATTTCCTCTTAGCCCTTGTTGATAGTTTCTGTTTCCTTTTTCATGTTGATATACTTTGCAGTGAGTTCATCATAGCTTTCCTGTAGTTTCTGGTAGCTCATGGTGAGCTCATTGAGCTTCCTAGTAACCATTTCTCTGATCTGAATATCTGATAGTTGAGTTGCCTCTATTTCATTTAGCATTGTTTCTGGGGCTTCCTCCTTTCCTTTCATTTGGGGATTGTTTCTTTGTCTTCCCATTGTTTGTGAGACTCTTCTTGTTAGCCTCAGCTTCTTAAATTGATCTGTTCTGGCTCCCTGGGTTTATGGTGTGAACTTCTGTGGTAGAATACCTGTGAGATTCATTGATGCAGTCTCCTTTGGGTATCCTGGTGTTCACAGCTTCCACCTACTCTTTTTTTATCAGTTGGAGGGGTAAGGCAAAATGGTTTAAGACAGCAAGAGAGTATTCTATTATATTTATAGTAACAGCTGGTAGAGAAGAGATAAGAGATCCCTTGGCTATGTATAGTGTTAACCACGATCTTCCACCCAACTAGCCACTTTTCAGAAAGGATGGAAAGAAGATAAGACTCTTGTTAGGGAGGGAAGGATTGTGAGTTGGATCTAGAAACAGTGAGGTTGTGGGAGGTCAGATTCTGTGGTAAGGTCAGAGTAAAGGATAATAAACAGGTGTAGTGTGTTTGGGAATAGAGTTAACCACTATAGTAATAGAGTTCAGAAAACCAAGAAGTCGGCTAAAATCTGGGAGGGGTGTTGTGTAGTATTTACAATTGTATGGAACAGCTATTATTTACAATAATATTAGAGCAACAATCATATGACAGAATCAAGGAGATCTGGCTAACAAGAATAGGGAGTATAGGACCTTGAGTAGTGTTCTAATGGAACACAAGTGAAGTGAAAGACAGTAAATTAGCAATATGAGAAAACAGGGGAAACCTGTCAAATGATACAATATAACCAGCCAAGCAAAGAAGACTAAACAGAAAGAAGAGGAATACAAAAATACTATTAAAATAAAAGGTGTAAGAATAATGAAAAAGCAATAATACAAATATGCAATAACTTGCACGTTCTCTGTAATAACAAAGTGAAATTTGTCTCACTGTGTCGGCTGTTGGGATGCCCCCTCTTTGGGTCCAACTCTGGTCTTTTCACAGTTCTAGGTCTTTTTGTCTTACTTGTGGGTATTTAAAAAGAGAAAAAATGGGGAAAAAAGCAGAAGGAAGGAAGAAGAGATAAAATTGGAAAGAAAAGAAGAAGGAATAAAACAAGAAAGAAGGAAAGAGAAGCAAAAGGAGTTGAGAGATAAAAAATAATAATAAATAAAAAATTACTTTAAAAAATCAAACAAACAAAAAAACCTCTTGCTGGTTTCAAACTGGCAAAACTGGTTTTTCTGGTATTACTGGTTGCAGCAGGCTGAGGGGCCACTGGTATTGCTTTTCTCCCTTCCAGTTCAGCACTCAGTCTCATGCACTGTCCCCAGGGCCAGCCGGTACCTCTCTACAGAGCTTTGGGCATGGGATTCAGGCCTTCCCAAGTGCGTACTTTTCCCAGGTTTATGGTTGTGGGCCCTTGGCCTCCTGTGGAGTGCACACACTCCCTGGGTTTTCAGCCGTGGGTTCCAGGCCCCCTGCAGTGTGCACGCTCACCCCGGGTCTAGGGGTGTGGGCTCCAGGTCTTCCATGAAGCACACTCTCCTCAGGTTGCAGGCACAGGCAGGAGGCCAGGCCTCCTCTGGTCATAGGGGTTTGGGCACACACTCTTCCCAGGGCTATGCATGGTTTCTCACAGACACTGTGTGTTTGCCACTTAGACCTTTTTCCCCTCTCTGTGACTTCAAGCAACCAGGTCTGTCCCGGTGCTGTTCTAACCTTGTTTGGCCAGGGAGGGAGTGGTTGACCTGGCTCTCTTCCAAGAGCCATGTGGCAGAACTGGCAAGTGCCCAGCCTGGGGCTGCAGCTACCCTGATCCCCACACTGATCCATGGACCCTTATTGTCCTCAAGCACTCTCCTTACCGTTTGGTTTTTCAATGTCTGCTACAATTTTTAGTCTCCTATTTTCATCTATGCTGTGGTACCATTGGCTGTTTGCTCTGTTCCTCTATAGATCATCTAGGTTTTTCTCCTGTGCATAAAGGGAAGTGGAATCCACTTCCTCCTACCACACCACCATCTTCTCTGCCCACACAGGTGTCCTTCTTTATGGGACCTTGATATTCATGTTCTTTTACTTGACTCTTCCCCTCCTTTCCCCTATTATTGCCCTCTCCCATCCCCTCTGGTCACTGTCAGTTTTTTTCTTTTTTTTTTAATTGTTGTTCAAACAGTTATCTCCATTTTCACGTCACCATGACATCCACCCCACCCATCCCTGCTTCCCACCCTCAAACCAACCCCCTTTAGTTTTGTCCATGTGTCCTTTATGCATGTTCCTCAATGACCCTTCCCCTATTATCCCCAATTATCCCTCTCTCCCTTCCTCTCTGGTTACTGTCAGTTTTTTCTTTATTTCCATGTCTCTGGTTATAGTTTGCTTGCTTGTTTGTTTTGTTGATTAGGTTCCACTTATAGGTGAAATCACTTGGTATTTGTCTTTCACCTCCTGGCTTATTTCACTTAGTATAATATTCTTTAAATCCATCCATGCTGCCGTGAAGGGTAGGAGTTCCTTCTTTCTTTATGCTGTATAGTATTCCATTGTGTAAATGTACCACAGTTTTTTGATCCACTCGTTCGCTGATGGGAACTTAGGCTGTTTCCAGCACTTGGCTATTGTGGATAATGCTGCTATGAATATTTGGGTACATAGGTTCTTTCAAATTGGTGTTTCAGGATTCTTAGGGTATAATCCAACCAATGGAATTGCCAGGTCAAAAGGCAGTTCCATTTTTAGTTTTTTTTTTGAGGAAATCCCATACTGTTTTCTACAGAGGCTGCACTAGTCTGCATTCCCACCAATAGTGTGCTAGGGTTCCCTTTCTCCACATCCTCACCAGCACTTGTTTGTTGATTTTTTTTTTTATGATGGCCATTCTGAGTGTTGTGAAGTGTTATCTCATTGTAGTTTTAATTTGCATCTCTCTGATGGCCAGTGATGCTGAGCATCCTTTCATATGCCTCTGGGCCCTCTGTGTGTCCTTCTTGGAGAAGTATCTGTTCAGGTCCTTTGACCACTTTTTAATTGGATTGTTTGTCTTCCTGGTGTGGAGTTGTATGACTTTTTAAATATATTTTGGAGATCAAACCCTTATCCAAGGTATCATTTGCAGATACATTTTCCCATATGGTTGGTTCCCTTTTCATTTCTCTAATATTTTCTTTAGCTGTCCTGAAGCTAAAGAAAATATTAGAGACTACTTGATCTAGTCCCATGTGTTTATCTTTCCTCTATGTCCCTTGCTCTAGGTGACATATTGGTGAAAATATTGCCATGTGAGATATCTGAAATTTTCCTACCTATGTTCTCCTCTAGCACTTTTATGATACCATAACTTATATTTAAGAGTTTTATCCATCTTGAGTTTATTTTGCTGTACGGTGTAACTTGGTGGTCAAGTTAATTTTTTTTGTTGTCCAGATCTCCCAACCAACGAGGTTATTTCTATTCCATTTTATGCATCTGCCACATTTGTTGAATATTAATTTACCACAGAGCCATGGTTTACTTTTTAGCTCTCTATTCTGTTCCATTGATCTATGTGTCAGTTCTTACACCAGTAGCAGACTGTTTTGATTACCATGGCCTTGTAATATAGTTTGATATCTGGTATTGTGATACCTCCTACTTCATCCTTCTTTCTTAAAATTGCTGAGGCTATTCTGGGTCATTTATGGTCCATATAAATTTTTGAAATGCTTGTTCTATATCAGTGAAATATATCATTGGCATTTTAATAAGAATTGCATTGAATCTATCAATTGCTTTGGGTAGTGTGGACATTTGGGTAGTGTGGACATTTTAATGATGTTAATTTTTCCAGTCCATGAACACAGTATATGTTTCCATTTGTTTGCATCTTCCTTAATTTCTTTCTTCAGTGTTGTGTAGTTTTCTGGTACAGGTCATTACTTCTTTGGTTAAGTTTTTTTCTAGGTTCTTTATCTTTCTTGTTGCTATATTAAATGGGATTTCCCCCTAATTTATGTTTCTGACATTTCATTGTTAGTGTACAAAAATGTCCTCCATTTGTGAATATTGACTTTGTATCCTGTTGTTTTGCGAAAATAACTTACTAGGTAGAGTAGATTTTTGATGGAGTCTATAGGTTTCTATGTATACTATCATGTCATCTACAAACAATGACAGTTTTACTTCCTCCTTTCCAATTTGAATGCCTTTTATTTCTTTTTATTGTTTGATCCCTGTGGCTAGAACTTCCAACACTATATTGAATAGAAGTGGTGAAAGCAGACAACCTTGTCTTACTTCTGATCTTAGGAGGAAAGTTTTTTGTTTTTGCTCAATGAGTATGGTGTTGGCTGTAGGTTTCTTAAATGTGGCCTCTATTATGTTGAGGAATGCTCCTTTTTCTTTCATTTTACTGAGTGTTTTTATCATAAATGGGTATTGTACTTTGTCAAATGCTTTTTCAGCATCTAGTGCCCTCCACCTTGTTTTATCCAACTCAGCACCTTGTTTCTACCTGGCAGTGGCACCCAGCTCTTGTGTAACTGTTAAGGAGTAGTTACATTTATACAGTCCTGAAATTTCATTCAGCTTTTTGAAGGCAACCATGAATCTAATGGGGCCCCCGGTGAAAATGAGTTTGACACCCCAGGTCTAGTGATATGATCATGTGATTTTTGTCTTCCCTTTTGTTTATGTTATGTGTTACATTTATTGATTTGCAAATATTGTACCATCCTTGCATCCCTGCAATGAATCCCACTTGATCATGGTGTGTGATCTTTTTAATGTATTGCCAGATGTGGTTTGCCAATATTTTGTTCAGGATTTTAGCATCTATGTTCATCAGCAATATTGGCCTGTAATTTTCTTTCTTGTGTTTTTACCTCATTTGAGACTAGGATGCTTCTGGCCTCATAAAAAAGGTTTGGGAGTCTTCCCTGATCTTGGATTTTTGGAATAGCTTGAGAAGGATAAGGGTTAACTCTTCTGTAAATGTTTTGTAATATTCTCCTATGAAACTGTTTGGTCCAGGGCTTTTGTGTGTCTGAAATTTTTTGATAACTGCTTTGATTTCACTAGCTGTTATTGATCTGTTCAGGCTTTCTTTTTCTTGATTCAGATTTGGAAGTATGTTTCCAGAAATTTGTCCATTTCATGCAGGTTTTCAAATTTCTTGGCTATATATTGTTCATGGTAATTTTTACAATCCTTTGTATTTCTGTGGAACCAGTTGTAATTTTCCTCTTTTGTTTCTGATTTTATTTGGTTTCTCTTTTTTTCTTGATGAGAAAAGAAAGAGCTGGTTAAAAGCTTCTCAATTATGTTTATCTTTTCAAAGAACCAGATCCTGGATTTTTGATCCTTTAAATTGTTCTTTTATTCCCTATGTCATTTAATTTTGCTATGATCTTCATTAGTCCCTTCCTTCTACTTGCTCTGGGCTTCATTTGTTGTTCCTCTGTTTTTGTAGATGTAAGGTTAGCTTGTTTATTTGAAATGTTTTTATCTTTTTTTAGGTAAGAGTGTATTGCTACAAACTTCTCTCTCAGGACTTGCCTTCACTGTGTACCATGGGTTTTGGGTTTTTGTATGTTCATTTTCATTCATTTCCAAAAAGTTTTTGATTTCTTCTTTGATCTCTTATTGTTAACCCATTCATTGTTTATGAACATGTTTTTCAGTGTCCTTGAATTTGACTCTTTGAGGTTTTTCCTTGAGGTTGGTTTCTAGTATCAAGCCATTTTAGTCCAAGAAAATGCTTGATATGATTTCAATTTTCTTGAATTTTTTGTGTTTTTTCTTATTTTTAAAGTATTTTCATTGATTATGCTATTACAGTTTTCCCCCTTTATTCTCCCTCTGCCCTGGACACCGTATCCTCCAGCACCCCCCACCCTTAGTTCATGTCCATGGGTTGTACATATAAATTATTTGAGTCCTTTGTTTCCTATACCATTTTTTATCTTTCCCTGTCTATTTTGTGCCTACTAATTATGCTTCTACTTCCCTGTACTTTTTTCTCCCTATTCCTCCTTCCCCCCTCCCTACTGAAATCATTCCATGTGATGTCCATTTCTCTGATTCTGTTCCTGTTCAGGTTGTTTGCTTAGTTTTTGTTTCATTGTTTTTCTTTTAAGTTAATTTGTTGATAGTTGTGAGTTTGTTGTCATTTTATTGTTCATATTTTTATCTTATTTTTCTTAGATAGGTCCCTTTAACATTTCATATAATAGTGGCTTGGTGATGATGAACTCCTTTAACTTGAACTTATCTGGGAAGCACTTCATCTGCCCTTCCATTCTAAATGATAGCTTTGCTGGATCAATTAATATTGGATGTAGGTCCTTGACTTTCATGACTTGGAATACTTCTTTCCAGCCCCTTCTTGCCTGGAAGGTCTCTTCAGAGAAATCCGCTGACAGTCTGATGGGAACTCCTTTGTAGGTGACTCTGCCTTTATCACTTGCTGCTTCTGGGATTCTCTCCTTCATTTTGATCTTGGCTAATGTGATTATGATGTGCCTTGGTGTGTTCCTCCTTGGGTCCACATTCTCTGAGACTCTCTGAGCTTCCTGGACTTCCTGGAAGTCTATTTCCTTTGCCAGATTGGGGAAGTTCTCCTTTATTATTTGTTCAAATAACTTTTCCACTTGTTGCTCTTACTCTTCCCCTTCTGGTACCCCTATAATTCGGATGTTGGGATGTTTAAAGATGTCCTGGAGGTTCCTAAGCCTCTCCTCATTTTTTTGAATTCTTGTTTCTTCCTTCTTTTCTGTTTGGTTGTTTCTTTCTTCCTTCTGGTGCGCTCCATTGATTTGAGTCCCAGTTTTCCTCCCATCACTATTGGTTCCCTGTGCATTTTCCTTCATTTCACTTATTTTAGCCTCCATTTGTTCCTCTAATTTACGACCAAAATCAACCAATTCTGTGAGCTTCCTTATCACCAGAGCTTTGAACTGTGCTTCTGATAGGTTGGCTACCAGTGCTATGAGCTCTGCGTCTGATAGGTTGACCTCCTGGTCACTCAGATGAATAATTAGCTCCAGGGCCCTGGTCTGTTCTCCCTTTTGAGCCATCCTTGGTTGTTGTTGTTGTTGTTGTTGTTGTTTTGGTCTGGTCAGGGCTGTTACATAGTGAGGGGCGGAGGCTTAGTCATTCACTAGGGTGGGGCAGCCCAGTTGCTGGGTTGTGATGCTGGATGTGGGGGCGGGGTCCTGGAGGGAACAATGGTGCTCGCTCCACACTCTTTTGCGGATCCCAGTCCCTTCAGCCTCTTTCCCCTATCAAATTGGGCCCTTCTGGTGCTGATTTCCATGTGGGTGGGCCTGCGCATTCTCCAGTACCCTGTGGATCTCCCCAATGAACTCCCCTGTGAGGCAGAGTTCCCTCCTGGCACCTCAGCCTCCCCAAGTATTTTCTATGGGTACTTTTAAGCTTCACTTCCCAGTGCTGGGGCCCTGCATTGTGCAGTCTGTTTTGCTGCTGGTTTTCACCTGGTTTAGCTGTGTGCGAATGTGTTTCTGTGGTCTGCCACCCTATGTGCCCCACTTGGCCTTCTTGCATTTGGCAATTCCGCCGCCTGTGCGCCTGGAGTTACTGCGTGCCTGGGATCACCACTGGCTTATCCTGCCATGTTCTGACTCTGCCAGCTGCAGACTCCGCCAGCCTCTGACTCTGCCCCTCTTACCAGTATGGGTGAATCGCTGTTGTTGGGCTCCTGCACAATTCAATTTTCTCTCTGTCCTGGTTGGGTTTTCTTTTTCTTTTTTTGGTTCTGTATTTTTGTTGTCCTTAATCTTGGTTGTGAGAGGAGGCACAGCATGTCCAGCTACACCTCCATCTTTGCCAGAAGTCCCTAAAATCTGTGCTCTGGGTCAGGACAGCTCTCAGTTCTGTGAGCATTTTGATTACAAGGACTTTAAATTCTCCATCAGATAGGTTGGCTATTTCTTCATTGCTTAACTCTCTGAAGTTTTGCTCTCTTCTTTCATTTGGGCCATATTTCTTTAGCTTGGTGCACCTGACAAGTTGTAGGGTGTGGAGACTTAGGTATTCACCCCAGCACGGCAACCCTCTTTGCTGCGCTGCAGTGCTGCCTGTGGGGGAGGGGCCAGAGAGGGAACAGTGCAGCTCAACAGCTCATCTTTAGCCCACTTTTCAATGAACTCTCGTGTGAGACTGGGAGTTTCTCCCACCGCAGCAACCGTGTAGTCCACAGTCAACTCTGAGTCTCAGTTTCACTTTTGCCAGCCCTGCCCACACAGTCTGCTGCCTCACTCACAATTTTTTTTCAGGTGGCTCCACCCATGCGGTCTGCCCCCTCACTGTGGGTTCTTAATGGTCTGGTTGTTCTGGTTGACTTTTTCTTAATTCCTTGGTTGTCAGAGTTCCATGTAGTTTGATTTTCTGGCACTTCTGGTTGTTTGTTGATTTTAGATTGGATGTTATCCTCCTTTTGGTTGTGTGAGGAAGTGAAGGGTTTCCACCTATACCTCCATCTTGGCTGAATGGATATGTTGTCTTATTTTTGTTCTATTATGTGGTCTGTCTTTGGAAATGTTCCATGTGCATTTGAAAAGAATGTGTATTTTTGCTTCTTTGGGGTAAATGGATATATATATATATATATATATATATATATATATATATATATATATATATTCTATTTGATCCAGGTTGCCATCCAGAGCCACATATCCTTTTTTTCTTTACTTTAAAAAAATTTTAGTTGTTGTTCAAGTACAGTTTTCTGCCTTTTCCTCCCATCCCAGTGCACGATATCCTTTTGATTCTTTGTTTGGAAAACTTATCCATTGTTGATAGTGGGGTGTTAAAATCCCCTACTATAAGTGTGTTGCTGTCTATATCTTTCTTCTAGTCCTCCAAGATTTTCCTTATATATTTGGCTGCACCTACCATGTGTGCATACATGTTTCTATTTTCATGTCTTGTTGATGGATTCTTCCTTTGAGTATCATAAAGTGTCCTTCTGTGTCTCTTTTTATGGCTTTTTAATACATTTGTTATTGTTGTTCAAGTACAGTTGTCTCTATTCCCCCCCACAACTGACCCCAACCCAACCATCCCCACTTTCCACCCTCGCTCCTACCGCCCTTTGGTTTGTCCACATATCCTTTATACATGTTCCTGAAAACCCCTCCCCCTGTTTTAAAATCTATTTTGTATGATATAAGAATTGCAACCTAATTTTTTTCCTGTGTATTTTTTGGAATATTTTCTTCCAACCCTTCACTTTCAGTCTTTGTAGGTGTTTTGTCCTCAGGTGGGTCTCTTGTAGGCAGCATATGTGTGGGTCATGTTTTCTTACCCATTCAGCCACCTTATGTCTTTTGATTGGAGCATTTAATCCATTCACATTTAAGGTCATTATTGATAGGTACTTATTACCTGTGTTCCTCTGTCTCTTTCACTCCTTTTCTTCATCTTCTTATAGCAGTCCCTTTAGCATATCTTGCAGTGCTGGTTTGATGGAGGTGTATTCTTTTAGTCTTCTTTTCTCTGGGAACTTTCTTATTTTGACTTCCATTTTAAATGAGAGTCTTGCTGGGTAGAGTAATCTTGGTTGCAGACCTTTGCTTTTCACTACTTGGAACATTTCTTGCCATTCCTTTCTGGCTTGTAATGTTTCTGTTGAGAAGTCAGTTGCTAGCCTTATTGGGGCTCTTTATATGTTACTTCCTGTTCCTCCCTTGCTGCCTTTAAGATTCTCTCTTTGTCTTGGAATTTTGCCATTTTAATTATGATGTTTCTTGGAGTGGGCCTCTTTGGGTTCCTCTTGATTGGGACCCTCTAAGCTTCCTGGACTTGTGTGACTTTTTCCTCTCATCAGTTTAAGAAAGTTTTCCATCATGACCTTTTCAAACAGGTTTTTTTTATTCCTCACTTCTCTTCTTCTTTTGGTACCCTATTATATAGATATTATTATGTTTCGTGTTGTCCTGGAGCTCCCTTAACCCCTCTTTATTTATTTTGAGTCTTTTTTCCTTTTCTTGCTCTTTCTGGGATTTTTTTTCTACCTTGTCTCTGCTTCATCTAGCCCACTTTTAATCCTTCTACTGTGTTTTTCAATTCGGAAATCATATTCCTCATTTCATCTTGTCCCTTATTGATAGGTTCTATGTCTGTTTTCATGATGATGTAGTCCACAGTAAGTTCCCTGTAGTTTTTGGTAATTTGCAGTATTTTAAACTAAATGTCTGATAGTTTACTTGCCTGTATTTTATTTAGTACTCTCTCTGGGAATTCCTCCATTCCTTTTGATTGAGGGTTGTTTCGTTTTCTCCCCATTTTAGGGGAGACTATTGTTGTCTTTTTCTGCTTCTCAAATTGATCTACTTTGACTTCCTGTCTTTGTAGTATTAACTTCTATGGTAGGAGACCTGTGGGATTCAGCGGTGCAGTCTCCTTGATCTCCTGAACTTGCTGCTCTTGGGATTCCCTTTATGTTGGCTCTCTGGATGTAATTGTGTTTCAACTGTTGTTGGGTCATTCTTTGGTGTGTCCTTCCCTGCAGCTGGCTGAATGAAGTTCTATCCACCCACCACATCTTGTATGCTATTGTGCAGCTACTGCCAGAACAAAACCACACAGCCCAGGAAACAAACCTACAGCCACAAAAATAACTCCCACTGGCAATCCCACTATCAACAGCAAATGAACCAGTATTGATAAGGGTGTAAAGAGATTAAGACTATTATATGAAGGAGAAATGAAGATGAGATGACTAACTGAAAAAAAAATGATTTTGAGAGGGTTGAGGGAGGTGCACTAATAAGAGTAGGAATTGGAGCAATGGGAAGAGGGAAAGTAAAATTTACATTATAAATAAAAAATGGAATGAAGAAGGTAGAATAGAGTAACAGAAGGAATTTGTGTAATATTGACTTAAACAGGAAGTAAAAAAATAAAATGAGAGAAAGAGAAAGAAAAGGAAAAAAATAAACAATAAAAAAGAAACAAATTAGAGAAAAAGATCCACCACAGCAGTATCAACAACAAACGAGCTAAGATTAATATAGGTGGGATGGGAATAACCAGGGAAAAAAGAAAGGAATAAAAGCTTTAGAGATGTGTAGAGGACAAGGAAGTGATTTTCAGATGATAGAGGGAGAAGGAATACTGAGTGAGGAATGAAAAGGCTAAGAAGGGGAAAAAATAAAATTTGAGATGAAAAATGGAAGGGCAGGATGAAATGAAAAAATAGAAAGAAAAAACAGTCTAAAACAGAGAAAAGTTAAAATTTGAGATCAAAAAAGAATGGGCAGGATGAAGGCAGAATTAAGTAGGAGAGGGGAGCAGTAGAATCTGAAGTTTGAGATACAGGACTAGTGGAGATCTAGAGATAAAATTGAAAAATGCCCCAACTACCCTACCCACAACCAATGAGCAAAGATTGCTAAAGGTGGAGACAGAACATGGGCATTTTAAGAGTGGGAAAAAGAATGTGAGATGACCATTGACAAGAAAAATTGGTTTTGAGAGGCTAGATGAGGAGAAATATTAAGAGTGAGAAATGGAAACAAGTTGTAGCAAGGTAGAAAACAAAATTTAAGATGAAAATAGTAAGAAGAAAGAAGAAGGTAAATGGGATAAGAGAAGGGAGGAACAAAATATCAGATTTGTAATAAACTATAAAATGTAGTGATAATATGCACAAACTTGAAGGACAAGAAATGAGTGTTAGAAAAACTATGCAGGAAAGAAAACATTGCAAATCATGGCGAAGACCACAGTGGATTTCATCTCTGTAGCATCTAGTATTTACCACTGTTTTTTTTTTTTCCTGGATCTTCCTCTGGTGTTGTCAGTTGATGTTCCAGTCTGGTCTTAGACAGCCTGTTAGAGACTACCAGAGATCTACTGTCTATGGCTGACTCCTTCAGTTGTTAATCTACTCACTCTGCACTCAGCAGTCAGGCTTAAGCACCACAGGGCAGGGCAGAGTCCCATCTGGGATCTGGGCTATTGTTTTCTCTTAGGCTGCTGCTTCTCAGAGGGGAGTGGTCTGCCTGAGTAGGGTGGCTGCTGCCTTATGGGGGATGACTCAATACCAGGATCCTGGTGGCTCCTTTCTCAGTTCTCTCCCCAAAGCTACCATTCCAGTCTCTCCTCAAGCATCTCTAGTCCATTTTGCCCCCATCTTTGCCAGAGCTGTGGGTAAGTGGCTACAAATGAAAGTTTGTGCATTGGCCCTTTAAACACCTGTGCATCTCAAGCCATCAGTTAGTGGCAGAGAGAAACCCTGCTGCTTTTCACAGCCGGATGTTATCTGTGTACTTTTCTGGCTCTGGTGCTCTAGGCTGGGGATCCCAGCTTGGATTTAGACCCTATACTTCTCAGGGGGATCCTCCCAGCCCCTGAGATATCTCTCCAGCCCTTCAGCTGCCAGCTGTGGGGACCCAGTGAGCCCTCTTGTGGGTTCCTCTCCACACTCCCTACCAGTCATGTTGTGCTGAAGCTGTTTCCTCTGTCTGTCTGTGGTTATAAGGCTTCTCTCCTGATACTGTTCAGTTGTTTGTTTTAGATGATTTCTCCACAATTTAGTTGCAATTCCAGCTTGGTTCTGGGAGGAGGTTAGTGTAACTTCTACTCACTCCTCTGCTATCTTAGATCCTTTGGGATGGTGATCTTTTTCTGTAAAGGTCAGATATTAAATATTTCAGGCTTTCTGGGGCTCATACATTCTGTGTCTGCTACTACTCAGTTCTTCCTTTACTAAGGAAAATCAGCTACAGTCAACACTTAAATGAGAGTGTGGATATGTTTCAATAAAACTTGATTTACAAAAACAGACACAGGCAGAAATTGGCCTGTGTGCTTATAATTTGATAATCCCTGCTCTAGACCAAATTACTGCCATCCATAAGAATGACGTGTGGCAACTGTCATCTTTGACTTCATCTACATCTTGGTTTGATCAACATCTTGATGAAGATGGCATGCTCTCTTATCCTGTTCATAACCTGAAGAGTTGTTGAAAGGTGACTAAAACTGTGTGTTGTAATTTTGAATTTTGATTTGTCAAAATGGTCCTTTAAAGAACCAAGTACTATCACTCTTTAAAAAGTTTAAAAATGAAGGAAGGAAAGAAAAAAATGAAGATTTATAATAACTTTAACTTTGATTATGTAACTAAAATTGACTCTTAGCCAGAAAAATAAATATTCTAGACATGGTAGGTACAATGTTGAATTTGGCGGAGGGTTTGGTTTACAACAATTCTACTACATTCTTTATACAGAAACAAATAAATGCTGAAATTAAAAAAAAATCATCTAGGCCATGCAAAATTTTCCTCATTTACTGATGGATAAAAATGTTAAAATATGAAAGTGTATTAATTTGTGTCTGAGGATATGAGCAGGATGTGAACATTTTTGACTCTCAACAGTAACATGATTCAGCACAAACTCAGTAGCCTTCAGGATGATAATGTTCTGTCTTGATTGTGATGTTCGCCACACAGTGTACACATTTGTCAAAAGTCATTGACTTGTACAATTAAGATTTGTATGTTAACTGTATAAAATATACTTTGATTAAAATTAAGCTGGAAGACAGATATTTGGTAGCTATCACAATCATCAGGAGGCATGAAAAACCAGACATGGGATTGTTTCCAGGTTCAACAACCAAAAATTCACTGCACAACTGGTGTGGTAAGGAAACATGTTTTCATATAACAAAACACTAGATACCACTATTTATACCACTGCTACTGTTGCAACAGAAACTTTACTGTAATCAATAATGTTGATGGCTGCCACTTCTATACTGGAAACTACTATGGCTGCTCACAGAGAGAGCATGAATGTCAGAGCATGTATGAACAACTAAATTTTGTGATCAAACTCTGTCACAGTAATTATTGTCAGTTTAGTTATTCTCCTTACATTATGTGATTCTAAATAGTTATTAACCTTTATTTTATAAGATTTATTCCATACCTGTCCTGTATTATAAATGGCTTTAAATCTATTTTGGATTTATGTCAAGAAATGCATAAAACAATGAAAAAGTGCATTTTAGTCACCAAATCATATTATTTTTTTCTCTTATTACTTATTACTTTCTTTCCAATCTTACTCCTGGTAAGGCAAAGACTCTGGAGTCAGACAAACTTAGATTTCTATCCTGGTCCCCTTGCATTGCCCATCTAATCCTTCCTGGATTTCCCTTTATTTTACCACTCCCTGACTTCCATGAGTGTTCTGTAGATTAAACTTTCCCTGGCACTTCAACTGTTTCTCATAAAATGAGTTGGACTGCCATCACATGCCAACAGGAAAAATTGGCTTCAAGAGTCTGAAGGTCAAGTTCCTGTCCACTCAGGAAGTCATTGTCTTGTACATTGACTTGATGTTAGCCAAGGTCCCTTTCTTCCAGTATTGTCAAATATTTGTTTCTTTTCTTTTTTTAAATTAAATTTATTGGTATGACATTTGTTAATAGGGTTGTATAGGTTTCAAGTGTACATTACTGTGATATATGATCTGTATATTGCATTGTGTGCCCACCACCCACGATCAAATTATCTTCCATCACCATATACTTGGTCCACTTTACTACTCCCACCCCCTTCCCTCTGGTAACCACCATACTATTGTCTGTCTGTGTCTCTGAATTTCAGTTTTATGTCCCACACATGAGTGAAATCATATGGTTCTTAGTTTTTTCTGACCAACATTTCACTTAGCATAATATTCTCAAGGTCCATCCATGTTGTCACAAATGACAGTATTTCATCTTTTCTTATGGCTTTGTAGTATTCCATTATACGTATGTAACACATCTTTATCCAATCATCTATTGAAGGACGCTTCGGCCATCTGGATGTCTTGGTCACTGTGAATAATGCTGCAGTGAACATAGGGCAGAATATATCTTTGCAAATAAATGCTTTTGAATTTTTCATGCATGTACCCAGAAAAGGGATTGCTGGGTCATATGGTAACTCTATTTTTAGTTTTTTTGAGGGACTGCCATACTCATTTCCATAGTGGTTGAACCAGTTTACATTCATGGGCTTCATTAGGGTATTATCAGTAGTGTTTGGCCCAACTTCTCCAGTATGAGTGACTTCCTGGGCAAGAGACTTAAGGTCTCTGGAACTCCAGAGCAGCCCAGGCATTCAGGAGGCTCTTTAGTTATACCCCATCTTAGCCCACAACATCTATACATCTAAGAGAGTGACCTCTCCAAAAGAGCTGTGCAAATGACCCCTGTTCTGCCCATACTTTTACTACAAACTCTCAGCAGCCAAAGGCCACTCCCAAAGTGCAGGTGGCTGATCCTCACTATAAAGCTAGCCTCTATGGGTTTTGAAGAATTTCTTTTCAAAAATCATTATTAATGGGAATTTTCAAATCTATACCAAAGTACAAAGAATGTTATAATGATTCCCACATACCTTTTCCCCAGCTTCAGCGATTTAATTGACGGCAAGGTTTGTTTCATCTAGATATTTTGAAGCAAGTCTCTTATATTTTATCATTTCATCTGTAAATTTTTCCATATGTGGCTATAAAGTATAAGGACTTTTTTATTTGATGTAACCACAATACCACTATCTTACAAAACAATATATCTTTATTAATATATTTTATTGATTATGCTATTACAGTTGTCCCATTTTCCCCTCTTTATTCCCCCCCACCATGCTCACTGCCTCCCACCTGCATTCCCCCCCTTTAGTTCATGTCCATGGATTGTAAACATAAGTTCTTTGGCTTCTCCATTTCCTATACTATTCTTAACCTCCCCATCTGTTTTTTTTTTTTTACCTACCGTTTATGCTGCTTATTCCCTGTACCTTATTCCCCTCTCCCCATCCCACACCCCACTGAATAATCCTCCATGTGATCTCCATTTCTATGATTCTGTTCCTATTCTAGATGTTTGCTTAGTTTGTTTTTGTTCATTTTTTTTTTTTAGGTTTGGTTGTTAATAGTTGTGTTTGTTGTCATTTTACTGTTCATATTTTTTATCTTCTTTTTATTAGGTAAGTCCCTTTAACATTTCATATAATAAGGGCTTGGTGGTGATGAACTCCTTTAACTTGACCTTAACTGGGAAGCACTTTACCTGCCCTTCCATTCTAAATGATGGCTTCGATGGACAGAGGAATCTTGGATGTAGTTTCTTGCCTTTCATGACTTGGAATATTTCTTCCCAGTCCCTTCTTGCTTGTAAGGTTTCTTTAGAGAAATCAGCTGCTAGTCTTATGGGAACTCCTTTGTAAGTACTGTCTCCTTTTCTCTTGCTGCTTTTAAGATTCTCTCCTTATCTTTAATCTTGGGTAAGGTAATTATGATGTGCCTTGGTGTGTGCTTCCTTGAGTTCCACTTCTTCGGGACTCTCTGAGCTTCCTGGACATCTGGGAAGTCTATTTCCTTTGCTAGATTGGGGAAGTTCTCCATTATTTTTTCAAATAAGTTTTCAATTCCTTGATCTTCATTTTCTCTTTCTGTCCCCACTATGATTCAGATGTTGGAATGGTTAAAGCTGTCCTGGAAGTTGTGTTGTCTGTCTCACTCCCCAGTTGTTCCTCCTGTTTATCTGCATGTGAATGTGGGACTGCCCAGCCCACCAGCCGCCCCCTCATTTGGCCCTGTCTGTGGCCTTTCTATGTATCCTCTCTGACCCTGCTGCCTGTGTCTGCCCCTGCTACCAGTCTGGATGAATGTCTCTTTAACTGTTTGGTTGTCAGAGTTCCATACAGTTCAATTTTCTGGAAGTTCTGTTTGTTTTTGGTTTTTATATTGGTTGTTGTCCTTCTTTTGCTTGTGCAAGGAAGCAAAGCATATCTACCTACACCTCCATTTTGGCTGGAAGTTCTCCATGTTCTTTATTTCTGACTGATCCTTTCTTATGGTTTCTATGTCTTTCTTTCATGCTGTTGAGTATCATTATAATCATTAGTCTAAACTTTCTATCTGATAAATTGCTTACTTCCATTTCAGGTAGTTCTTGAAAATCCTCTTCATTCATTTGGGGTTTATTTCTTTGTCTTCCCATTTTGGCTGCTTGTTTGTATATTCTGCCCTAGATGTTAAAGTAATCAGCAGCTGAACCAATCTGTTTTTAATCTAATGAATCTGAGATCAGCAGTCTGACTTAAGCACCACAGGGTAGGGCTGTTTCTTCCCCTCAATTTGATGCCATGCAGTGAGGCATGCTCTGCCTGAGAGAGATGGCTCCTGCAGTATGGGGTATGACTCAACACATGGATCATGGTGACTTTTCCCTCCGTTCTCCTTCCAGAGCCACCAACACCAGACTTTCTTCATGTGTCTCTAATTCGCTCTACCCTTCCTTTGCCAGAACCCAGAGGAAATGGCTACAAATGAAACTTGGGCTTTCACCCTTTAAAAGGCTCTCTGCATCTCCAACCATCTCTCCCTGGCCACACAACCCCTGCTGCATTTCTTTAAAAAAAGATTTTATTTATTTTTAGATAGAGGGGGAGGGTGGAAGAGAGGGAGAGAAGCATCAATGTGTGGTTGCCTCTTGTGTACCCCCTACTGGGGACCTGGCCTACAACTAAGGCATATGCCCTGATTGGGAATTGAACTAGTGACCCTTTGGTTTGCAGGCTGGCACTCAAGCCACTGAACCACACCAGCCAGGGCAACTCCTGCTACTTTTCAAACCTGGATGTTATCTGGGTTCCTTTCCAGTTCAGGTGCTATAGGTTGGGGATCCCGGCTTGGAGTTCAGACTCCACACTTCTCCAGGGAACCCCTGTGGCCACTGAACTATTCCTCTGGTACTTCAGCTGCCACCTGTAGGAGCCCAGCCAGCTCTCTTGTGTCTCATCCACACTCCCTGCCAGTTACTTTGTGCTGAAGCATTTTCTTTTGTCTGTGTGTAGTTGTAAGGCTTCTCTCCAGCTATTGTTCAGTTGGTTATTCAAGAGGATTTCTCTACAATTTAGTTGTAATTCCAGATTGGTCTTGTGAGGAGGTTAGTGTAGCTTTCACTTACTTCTCTGCCTTTTTAGATCCCCAGCCACTGTTAATATAATGAGTGGTTTGCACAACATAATTGTAACCTGGCAGCTAAGGAGGGTGGACTGGAATACGCATGTGTGAACAATGACAACTTTACTCTACTAGTCAGTAGTAGCGGGAGACACTGTTGAGTGAGCATCTGTACTGTGTGGCTGTTGCCTTCAGAATGACTGAGCAAGTAGAGCAACAAATCTGCATTGAATGTGGTGGTAAGCTTGAACATTCGTCCACGGAAAGTATTCAGGTGATTCAGAAGGTTGTAGCCATGGGCAACTGGTGATTGGCAGCTTCATCACAACAATACATGTACTCATGCATCACCTCTCCTGCAGAATTTTATGGCAAAACATCAAATCACCCAGGTGACTCAGACCCCATACAGCCCAGTGACTTCTGGCTTTTCCCAAAACTAAAATCATCTTTGAAAGGGAAGACATTCCAGACTGTCAGATTCACAATATGATGGGGCAGCTGATGGCAACTGGGAGAACTATGTGAAGTCCCAAGGTGCCTATTTTGAAGGAGACTGAAGTATCATTGGCCTATGTCCAATGTTTGTTTTATCTTATACCTTTTTCAATAAATGTCTCTATTTTTCATATTACATGGCTGGATACCTTCTGGACAGACTGTATATATTTATATAAGTATACTTATATGTACTTATAAGTTATGTATTTATATAAGTATACAAAAAGAAAAGCTTGGAATCGTTGCCAGAAATACTTTAAATTTTATTTCAAACCTTCTCCAAAGGGACTTTTTACCAGTCACTATGATGGCAACACTGGGGAAAAGGAAATATTCACACCTTTTAGGGTATACTAGATGTTCTCTGAATTGATATTAATTTCTGAAGACCCAAATTATCATTCTGACCTATAAGCATAAATATGGACTCATGGTGATAGTATGGTAAATGCAGTTTTGACCTGTATTTGAATCATAGTGGCTAAATAGGTAGGATAATCCATTTTATGGTCATTATTTCTAGTTCTTGAATGCATATTTGGAGTAGACACAGTTAGACAGTGGTAGAATATCCACATTTGCTCTCTGATGCATGAACTGAGAGCTATTGTAGGAGGAGCCCAAATATAAGCCTCAGGAACTTCCCCTTCATAAAAAGATAGTAAGCCAAAAGCAAAACTTAATCTTTGTGGAAAATGAAGGAATCAGTGACACCATCACAAACTTAAAATAAGAAAAGATGTATATCTCTATCACATCCTCATTTAACTTTCCAGTTTGGGCTGTACAGATATAGAATGGATCTTAGAAAAGGACTGTGAACCCTTGTAAATTTCATCGGATGGTTACAGCTGCTTTCCAGATGTGCTCTATTTACTAGGGCAAATTAACACATCCCCTGACACCCATTGACTTGGGAAATTATTTTTCTTTATATGTTTGCAAGGATCATAAGAATCAATTTAGTCTTACCGGACAGGGGAAGAAATATACCTCCATAATCTGGCCTTATGGCTACATCAACTCTCCCATTCTCTGCCATAATATAAAAGTATGTCAACTATCTTGATGTTTTACAAAATAGTATGCATTACAGTGATTGTTCCTGATGAAGGAGAAGTAGCAAGGACTTTAGATGCCTTAGTTAGACATTAAAGTCAAGTAATGGGAATAAACCCTATAAAAATTCAGAACATACCATGTCAGTGAAGTTTATGGGGTCCACTGGTCAGGAGCAAATTTAAATATCTTCTCATAAGGCTTATTTGGATATTGTTACTGCTGAGTGCCTAAACTGTCAAGAGAATAGAGGAACATTTAGTTCTATTCCCTTGGAGGGGAAAAGCCATCCACCCAGTGGAAGGCTGACTGTATAGGATTGCTTCTATCAAGGAGGGGGAAGCAATTTTTCCTCGCTGGAATAGACACTGGCCTTGGGTATGAATTTGCTGTAATGCTAGGTCTACCATGTGTGCACTTGTGGAATGCCTTATTCAGTATCATGATATTTTAATTACTAATTCTGATTAAGAAAATAATTTCATAGCAAAAGAAGTATATAAATGGGCTCATGTCATGGAATTCATTTGTCTTATCTTATGCCACATCACTTAGAAATAGCTGGACCAATTGAACAGTGGATATGTGGCTGAAGACTCAGTTGTGGCACAGGTTGGGAGACAATACCCTTAGTGCATATGCCTATGAATCAAGGGCTAGAAGTGGAAGCGACTCTCTGATAACCTACTTGCAGAATTTTTGTTTTCTTTACTGATTACTTTGAGTTCTGATGGCTTAGAGGTCTTATTTACTAATGGAGGAATGCTTTCAGTAGGGATACAACAATGGTTCCATTGAATAAGAAGTTTAGACTGCCACCTGTTATGGATATTTGGAGATCTTTATTCCACCGAACCAACAGTCAGGAAAGGGGGTTTCTCTACTAACTGGAGTGATTGATCCTGATCTCCAGGAGAAATTGTGTTGCTGCCACACAATGGGGTCAAGGAAGATTATGGTTTGCACCTGGTAGATTTCCTGGGGTACCTCTATAGTACTTCTGTGCTCAACAGGAAAAGTTAATAAAAAACTACATCAAACAGAAAATAAACAAGACCATTAAATATTTAAACCTTTGAAGAATAAAACTGTGGGTTTCCACACTAGGGAACACAGACTGAGGCAGAGGCTGTATGAATGGGTAGTGAAAGAAGAATGCTTTAGATATTAATAACAGCCTCAGAACCAGAAGCTGTATATATAGGAAAGAGACATAGTTTCTTTCTTGTTTGTTATGTATGTATTATATATAAGTTATATATAAATATTTGTCTAATTTCTTTTCCCCTATCCTCTTTGTCATTTTATATAAAGATCATTGGTGGAGGTTAATTTTACAATTCTGTCTTCAATTAACAATTTTCAGATGGGACCATAACTGAATTTTTAAAGAAGTCAACATAGTCCAGAGATGTATACAATGACTATCAGGACTTTGTCAGTCCTCATTTTGGGGAGACTGTGACAGTGTTTTTTTTTTTTTTGTATGAAGGGTAGTTAGTTATGTGTTGTTAATCAAATGCAAAGAGTTGTTTTGTTGATGTATAAAATAGAAAATACAAAAAAATAGAAAATACATATAGAAGTGCATGATGGATGATTCCTGATGAAATGGGTTGACTATATTGGTTATGAAGAAATTGTCTCTGAGATTCAAGCTCACAATATCTATTCTGCTTTGTGATATTGGGGCTCATACTGTGCAAACTACATTTATGTTTTGCCTGTTGATACCCTGGTAGGCTTTGCCAATAAGGAGTGCTAGAGCAGCATTAATTACTTTCTATAGCAGCAGCTGAGTTCAGTATGTAGTTTTCCCTGTTATTCCAGAGCCAGCCTCATTGCAGATCATCATATACTCCAACACCAGCTGGAAGTAACCTCTCCTCAGAAGTCTTCTATTGATGACTCTCCTCTGCACTCACAGACATGAGCATTGGCAGGCCTTGCTTCTCCTTCAGAGGTCTGAGTTTCACATTTGCAGGACATCTCTAAGTTTCTACCATTTCATAATTCCAAACTCTTCTCTTTGACCCCAGTCCTACAGGTCGTAGCTGCTTCCTGTAATTATATCCATGACACATTATTGTTCTCTTTTTGCCTTTTTACTTGTCCATGCTTGGTTATCAATTCTTTATTCTTATTTGCCTCAGATAAAACAATTTGGTGTGATTTTTAAGACCTTGATTGATGTAAGCAATTTATAGCATACCAACAGAGTGAAAAAGAGTAAGCCAGACCACAGAACTATTAGCAATTGTCAAGTTAAAAAAAAAAATTCTTGACCTTTTCTTTTGAATGTGTGAAGTATCTCATTGGTCATAAGATATTTTATTTTATTTTAATATTTTATTTTTGGTATATTTTATTGATTATGCTATTACAGTTGTCCCATTTCTCCCCCTTCATTCCCCCACTTTAGTTCATGTCCATGTGTCATAAGTTCTTTAGCTTCTACATTTCCCACACTATTTGTGCCCTCCCCCTGTCTATTTTCTACCTACTGTCTATGCTACTTATTCTCTGTACCTTTTCCCTCTCTATCCTCCACCCACTCCCCTGTTGCTAACCCTCCATGTGATCTCAATTTCTGTGTTTCTGCTCCTGTTCTACTTGTTTGCTTAGTTTGCTTTTGTTTTAGGTGTGGTTGTTAATATCTGTGAGTTTGCTGTCTTTTTACCATCATATTTTTTATCTTCTTTTTCTTAGATAACTCCCTTTAACATTTCATATAATAGGGGCTTGGTGATGATGAACTCCTTTAACTTGACCTTATCTGAGAAGCACTTTATCTTCCCTTCCATTCTAAATGAAAGCTTTGCTGCATAGAGCAATCTTGGATCTAAGTCCTTGACTTTCATGACTTGGAATATTTCTTCCCAGCCCCTTCAGGCCTGTGAGGTCTCTTTGAGAAATCAGCTGACAGTCTGATGGGAATTCCTTTATAGGTGACTGTGCCCTTATTCCTTGCTGCTTCTAGAATTCTCTCCTTCATTTTAATCTTGGCTAATGTAATTATGATGTGCCTTGGTGTGTTCCTCCTTAGGCCCACATTCTTTGGGACTCTCTGAGCTTGCTGAACTTCCTGGAAGTCTATTTCCTTTCCCAGATTGGGGAAGTTCTCCTTTGTTATTTGTTCAAATAACTTTTCCACTTGTTGCTCTTCCTCTTCCCCTTCTGGTACCCCTATAATTCGGATGTTGGGATGTTTAAAGAAGTCCTGGAGATTCCTAAGCCTCTCGTCATTGTTTTGAATTCCAGTTTCTTCCTTGTTTTCTGTTTGGTTGTTTCTTCCTTCCTTCTGGTCCACTCCATTGATTTGAGTCCCAGTTTTCCTCCCATCTCTATTGGTTCCCTGTGTGTTTTCTTATTTCACTTATTGTAGCCTTCATTTTTTCATCTAATTTGTGAGCAAAATCAACCAATTCTGTGAGCATCCTGATCACCAGGGCTTTCAACTGTGCATCTGATAGGTTGGCTATCTCTTGGTCGCTTAGATAAATTGGCTCTGGGGCTTTGATTTGTGCTCCTGTTTGAGCCTTTTTTTTTTTTTTTGGTCTTGTTGCACCTGTTATGTAGTGAGGGGCAGAGCCGTAGGAGTTCCCCAGGGCAAGGCAGCCCAGTTGATGGGTTGTGACGCTGTATGTGGGGATGGGGTCTGAGAGGGAACAATGGCACTTGCTCTACTCTCTCAGATTCCAGTCCCTTCCCCCGCTTCCCCTTCACCTGGATTATCTGTGTGTGAATATGGGACTACCTGGTCAGCCAGCTGCCTTGTACACCCTCGCTGGGTCTGCACCATTGCCACCCCGTGCCCCAGGTCCGCTAGTTGCTGCCTCTGCTCCTGGGGTCTGCTAGCTACTGCCTGCATGCCTGGGATCTGCCAGCTGCTGCTGCTTGTGTGCCTGGGTCCGCCAACCTCCACTTTTTCCTGCCAGAACTCTGCCCCTCTTACTGGCCCGGATGAATGGTTGTTGGATTTCCTTATAGTTCAATTTTCTATCAGTTTTGGTTGTTTTCTTGTTTCTAAATCTTTGTTGTCCTTCATTTTAGTTGTGCAAGGAGACACAGTGTATCCACCTACACCTCCATCTTGGCCGGATGTCATAAGACCCTTTCTTCCATCATTGGTTTTATTTTAAATACTAGAACAAGTATTTTATTTTATTTAACTTTATTTTTATTGTTGGCACTGTTACAGATGTCCCTATTTTTCCCCTTTGCTCACCTCCACACAAGCCCCACCCACTTCCCCCGGCCATCACCACACTGTTGTCTTTGTTCACCAGTTGTGCATACATGTTTTTTAGCTATTCCTTTCAAAATTTGAATTTTTCAGATGACTTATAAGATCAAGAATCTTTTTATATTTTTTGTGGCCATTTGAATATCCTTTTTAGTAGAGTGTCTGGGTTTCTTATTAGGCTGCCTTATTTACCTGTTTTACTATAGTCCTTTATATATTGTAGGTATGAACACTTTTCTATTGCATATGCAACAAAACTCTTCCTTCATTTTGTGATTTGGATTCATTCTCTTAATGGAAATTTTTTTGCCAGTATGAAATTAATTTCATGTTTATTATTTTTTAAATTGAAACTTTTAAAAATTGTTGTTCAATTACAGTTGTTCCCATTTCCCCCCATTACTCTCCCCTGCCCTACCCATCCCTACCTCCTACATTCAATCCTCCCCCACTGTTATCTTGGTCCATGGGTCCTTTATATGTGTTCCTTGATGACACTTCCCCTTCTCTCCCCCATTATCCCACTTACCCTTCCCCTCTGGTTACTGTCAGCTTTTTATTTCCATATCTCTGGTGCTATTTTTCTCACTTGTTTGTTTTGTTGATTAGCTTTCACTTCTTTTTTTTTTTTTTGTAATAAGCATGGTATTTTTGAATGGATAAATATTATTTGTTAAATTTAGTGTAATCCAAATTAACAATCTTATCCTTAATGGACAGTTATTTTTATGTTCTGTTTAAGAACTTCTGGTCATGACAATCCTCCCTTATATTCCATAACTTTATTGTTTTCTTTTACTTTTAGATATACAATTCACCTATAATTATTTGTTTCTTTGTTTATTTACTTCGTATGTAACTGGTAGGGCCTCATTTCATTTTCTCCCATGTAGATATCCCATTGATCCAGCACCATTTATTGAAAAGACTCTCTTTTCCTTTCTATTCTGTAATAAATCCAGTATGAGCCTGTTTCTGGACTCTCCATTCCATTCCAATGGATTATTTGTCTATTATTGCACCAATACCTTAAATTCTAGCTTTATAATCTCTCTTGCTAACACATATTTCACTTTGTTCTTATTCAAGGATGGGTTGGCCATGTGCATTTCATTGCAAACAATAAGCTTGTCAAATCTCACAAAATAATCCCTTGGAGATTTTGGTTGGTAATGAATTATATCTACTCTATAAACTTGAAGATAAAAAAAATCCAAAAATAACAGTTTTGTCATATTGTTTTATATCCCACCATTATGATAGTGCTGTATATATTCTAGTTGCTCACCCAGACCCATTATTATCTTTTACTCTACCCAATATTTTACTAATACATACTATGTTAATGAGATTTCTTGTCCTTTGTCTTCTGTTTAGTTTTGGCCTATGGGGTACCCCAGAAGAATATCACAATGAGAGAACAGGGTGGGGTCAGGATATTAAGTTCTCTGAGTCTCCCCTTGAAAGGTCATCATAGGATGGCCTTAATTGAAGCTCACTGCTAATTTTTTTAATTGTTGTTATTGTACAGTTATCTGTCTTTTACTCCCATCCCAGCCCACTGCCCCAACCCTCCCCACCTCCCACCCATATCCACCCTCCCCTAGTTTTTGTCCATGTGTCTTTCATACTTGTTGCTCCAAACCCTTCCCTTTTTCCCCTGAAATTCCCTCCCATCTGGTCACTGTCAGCCTGTTCTCAATTTCAGTGTCTTCGGTTATATTATGCTTGTTTGTTTCTTTTGTTGATTACGTTCCTGTTAAAGGTGAGATCATATGGTATTTTTCTTTCACTTCCTGGCTTCTTTCACTTAGCATAATGCTCTCCAGTTACATTCATGCTCTCACAAAGGGTAGGAGATCCTTCTTTCTTTCTGCTGCATAGAATTCCATTGTGTAAATGTACCACAGTTTATTGATCCATTCATTTACTGATGGGCACCTAGGTTGCTTCCAACACTTGGCTATTGTACATTGTGCTGCTATGAACATTGGGGTGCATAGGTTATTTTGGATTGGTGTTTCAGGGTTCTTAGGATATAATCCTAGGAGTAGAACTGCTGGGTCAAAAGGCAGATCTGTATTTACTTTACTTAGAAAATTCCATACTGCTTTCCATAGTGGTTGTACCAGTCTGCAATGCCACCAACAGTGCACTAAGGTCCCCTTTTCTCCACATCCTCTCCAACACTTGTTGTTTGTTGCTTTCTTTATGATGGCCATTCTGACTGGTGTGAACTGGTATCTCATTGTGGTTTTAATTTGTATCTCTCTGATAGCTAGTGATATTCAGCATCTTTTCATGTGTCTCTGGATCCTCTGTATATCCTCCTTGGAGAAGTGTCTGTTCAAGTTCTTTGCACATTTTTTCATTGGCTTGCTTGTCTTTTTAGAGTGGAGTCATGTAAGTTCTTTATGTATTTTGGAGATTAAACCCTTGTCTGAGGTATCACTGGCAAATATCTTTTCCCATATGGTTGGTTCTCTTTTTAGTTTGAACTGTTTTCTTTAGCCATGCAGAAGCTTTTTATTTTGATGAGATCCCATTTGTTATCCTTTCCTTTATGTCCCTTGCTTTAGGGGACATATCAGTAAAAATGTTGCTGCATGAAATATCTGAGATTTTCCTGCCTGTGTTCTCCTCTAGGATTTTAATGGTGTCACAGCTTAAATTTAAATCTTTTACCCACCGTGAATTTATTTTTGTATATGGTGTAAGTTGGTGCTCAAGTTTCATTTTTTTGCATGTAGCTGTCCAGTTCTCCCAACACCACTTGTTGAAGAGGCTACTTTTACTCCATTTTATGTTGCTGTACCCTTTGTCGAATATTGATTGACCATAGAGAATTGGGTTTATTTCTGGGCTCTCTGTTCTATTCCACTGGTCCATGTGCCTGTTTTTGTGCCAGTACCAGGCTGTTTTGATTACAGTGGCCTTGTAATACAGTTTGGTGTCAGGTATTGTGATCCTTTCTACTTTGCCCTTCTTTCTCAAAATTGCGGCAGCTATTCGAGGTCATTTAGGTTCCATATAAATTTTTGAAGTGTTTGTTCTAAGTCTGTGAAATATGCCATTGGTACTTTAATAGGTATTGCATTGAATCTGTAAATTGCTTTGGGTAGTATGGACATTTTGATGATGTTAATTATTCTAATCCATGAACACGGTATATGTTTCGATTTGTTTGTGTCTTCCTTGATTTCTTTCTTCAGTGTTATGTAGTTTTCTGCATACAGGTCTTTTACCTCCTTGTTAGGTTTATTCCTAGGTATTTTATTTCTCTTTTTGCTATGTTGAATGGGATTTTTTTCTTGACTTCTGCTTCTACTCTTTCATTGTTGGTATACAAAAATGCCTTTGATTTCTGCATATTGACTTTGTATCCAGCTGTTTGGCAAATTCATTTATTAGGTCGAGTTGCTTTTTTGCTGAGTCTATAGGATATTCTATGTACACTATCATGTCATCTGCAAACAATGATAGTTTTGTTTCCTCCTTTCCAGTTTGGATGCCTTTTATTTCTTTTTCTTGTCTAATTGCTGTGGCTAAGACTTCCAACACTATATTGAATAGAAGTGGTGAAAGTGGACAACCTTGTCTTGTTCCTGATCTTAGTGGAAAAGATTTTAGTTTTTGTCCATTGAGTATGCTGTTGGCTGTAGGTCTCTCATAATGGCCTTTATTAAGTTGAAGAATATTCCCTGCATTCCCACTTTGCTGAGTGTTTTTATTATAAATGTGTGCTGTACCTTATCAAATGCTTTTTGTGCATCTATTGATATGATCATGTGATTTTTGTCTTTGCTATTGTTTATGTGATGTATTACATTTATTGATTTGTGAACGTTGAACCATCTTTGCATCCCTGGGATGAATCCCACTTGGTCATGTTGTATGATCTTTTTAATGTATTTTTGGATGCAGTTTGCCAATATTTTGTTGAGGATTTTAGCATCTATCTTCATCAGTGATATTGGCCTGAAGTTTTCTTTCTTTGTTGTGTCTTTATCTGGTTTTGGGATTAGGATGATGCTTGCTTCATAAAAAGAGTTTTGGAGTCTTCCATCATTTTGGGTATTTTCAAAAAGTCTGTGGAGGATAGGGGTTAGCTCTTTCTTAAATGTTTTGTAAAATTCTCCTGTAAAACCATCTAGTCTAGGGGTTTTCTGTGTTGGGAGTTTTTTGATTACTGCTTCAATTTCATCTGCTGTTATTGGTCTGTTCAGGCTTTCTGCTTCTTCTTCATTGAGTTTTGGAAGATTATATTTTTCTAGAAACTTGTCCATTTCACCTAGGTTTTCAAATTTCTTGGCATACAGTTCCTCATAGTCATTTCTCACAATCCTTTGTATTTCTGTGGTGTCAGTTGTAGTCTCCTCTTTCATTTCTGATTGTGTTTATTTGGGTCCTCTCTCTTTTTTTCTTGATGAGCCTGCTTGAAATCTTGTCTATTTTTCTATTTTGTTTATCTTTTCAAAGAACCCACTCCTGGATTCATTGATCCTTAGAATTGGGCTTTCAGTCTCTATGTCATTTAATTCTGCTGTAATCTTGGTCATTTCCTTCTTTCCACTTACTCTGGGCTGTCTTTGTTGTTGTTCCTCAAGTTCTTGTAGGCATAAGGTTAAGTTGTTTGTTTGAAATGTTTCTATCTTTTTTAGGTAGGCCTGTATTTTTATGAACTTCCCTCTCAGGACTGCCTTCACTGTGTCCCATAAGTTTTGGGTCACAGTGAATTTGTGAGTTCATTTTCATTTGTTTCCAGAAACATTTTTATTTTTTCCCTAATTTCATTCTTGACCCATTCATTGTTTAATAACATGCTATTCAGTCTCCATTATTTTGAGAATTGTGGGTTTATCCCCTTGAGGTTGATTTATAGTTTCAGTCCCTTGTGGTCAGAGAAAATGCTTGGTATGATTTCAATTTTCTTGAATTTATTGAGGCTTGTTTTGTGTTCTATCATGTGGTTGATCTTTGAAAATGTTCCATGTGCATTTGAAAAAAAATGTGTATTTAGTTTCTTTGAGATGAAGGGCTCTATATATATCAGTTAAGTCCATTTCATCTAGAGTGTTTTTCAATGCCACAATATCTTTGTTGATTTTTTTGTTTGGAAGATCTGTCCATTTTTGACAGTGGGGTGTTAAAATGCCCTACTATAATTGCGTTCCTGTCAATATCTTTCTTGAAGTCCTCTAAGATTTTCTTTATATATTTAGGTGCTCCTATGTTGGGTGCATATATATTTACAATGTTTATGTCTTCTTCATGGATTCTTCCCTTGAGTATTATGAAGTAACCTTCTGGGTCTCTCTTTATAGCTCTTCTTTTGAAGTCTATTTTGTCTGATATAAGTATTGCTACCCCAGCTGTTTTTTCCTGTCCATTTGCTTGGAAAATTTGTTTCTAGCCCTTCACTTTGAGTTTGTCTAGGTCTTTTTTCCTGAGGTGGGTCTCTTGTAGGCAGCATATGTGTAGGTCATGCTTTCTTATCCATTCAGCTATTCTATGTCTTTTGATTGGAGCATTTAATCTATTTATGTTTAAGGTTATTATTGATAGGTACTTATTCATTTCTATTTTCATGCCTGTGTTTCTCTCTCTCTCTCTCTCTCTCTCTCTCTCTCTCTCTCTCTCTCTCTCTCT
>PVKU01011662.1:0-41520 GCA_004027475.1 Anoura caudifer | reverse complement strand
GAGAAATATCCCACATGAAAGAAAAATATAACTGATTCCTCCCTATCCCGCTTGCCTATTCTGGTCAATTTTGTAAATGACACTTGTTACAGAAACTTGAAATTATTGCTTTTAGGAAAATCTCCAAATACTGGGGAATATAATTATTAATGAGTAAGCCCCCAGCAGAGGCTGTAAGAACAAAGGCGTGTGCAGGGACCGGCCACCGATGCTGGTCCTGAGGCTGCACTGACCGAGCTCTCAGGTGGCTGAGGTGAGGCCACCTGTGTGCTGTGTGAGCTGGGCAGCTCCTGGCACCTCTGTGTCCTCTTCAGAGAAGGGACATGAACCCGATCCTGGTCTGAGATGTCATTCTCCAGTAAAAGGAACCAGGGCCCCTTAGAAGAGGAGCTGACTCCAGGGCTCAGACAGAAAAACCAGGATGAGGCTGGAGCACTCTGTGCTGTCAGAAAGGCGGTGCCCCCCACACATGGGGCACGTCACAGGGACATGGGGCCAGCTTGGGGGAGCTGCCCATGGACACAGCCGGGACAGTGTGAGCCCCGTGTGGCACTGCTGGTGATTATAACCCACACTGTGAAGTAAGTGCCTGTGAGCTCATACTCGTGTAAATGATTGAAACTTTTTAAATTGAGGGAGTAGAGGCAGATCTTCCTTCTAGATTCCCAAGTTATAGATGAAGAGAATCCCCCTTCCAGGAGGTGGAGCTGAATTCCTCCCCTTGAATGTGGGCTAGACTTGGCAACTTTCTTCCAAAACATAGAATATGGAAAGTGAAAAATTACTACTAACAGTAAAGTTACTACAGGTGACCCTTGAACAACACAGGTTTGAATCGTGCAAGTCCACTTGCACACGGATTTACTTCAGTAATGTGTACAGTGTTGTAAGTGTATTTTCTCTTCCTGATGATTTTCTTAACAACATTTGCTTTCATATAGCTACTTTATTTAAGAATACAGTATGCATACATATAACATACAAACTATGTTAACCAACTGTTATTGGTAAGGCATCTGGTCAATAGTAGGCTATTAGTAGTTAAGTTTTCAAAAGTTATATGCAGATGCTTACAGTCAAGATGGCAGCATAGGTAAACATAGCTCATCTCCTCACACAACCACATCAAAATTACACTAAAATATAGAACAACTATCACTCAGGACTGTAAGAAATTGAGTTGAATGGAAGTCTAACAACTATGGAATTAAAGAAACTACATCCATCCAGACTGGTAGAAAGGGCAGAGACATGGAATGGGCTTGCCCCACTTCCATGTGTTGTGGATAAAAATTTTGGAGGGATATCTTAGGAACGAGGAATAAAAGCATCAGGTCCCCCAGCCCAGGGTTCCAGTGCCAGGAAGATAAGTCCGCATAACTTCTGGCTATAAAAACCAGTGGGGATTGAGTTGGTGGAAGAAACTTCTGAAGTCCCAATCAGCTCTCCTTAAAGAACCCACATAGACTTACTTCTTCTGAGCTTCAGCACTGGGGTAACAGCTTGAAAGGTGCCAGTGACATACAAGGAGGAACTGAATGGTCTGACATCAAGGTGGGAGCTTGGCAACAGCTTTATCCCAGACAGAAAGGTGGGCAGAGGTCATTGTTCCTTTTCTGATCTCTCCCCTAACAGAGCTACAGAGCTGGTGGTGGGGGGAGGGCACCATATCTGAGATTTCATTGGCCTGGCTAACACTGTTTGCCCCATCCTGGAGATCCCAGGAGACTTCGTTCCACCCCACTTATGGGCCTACCCAAACTGTTAACTGTGACTTTTCCATATGAATGGCTGGTCTTGTCTCATGCTTCACAACTTCCTAAATCCCATCAAACAAGCAACCAGCTGGTAAGCCCCCAACCCCTGTACCTCTTGCTCAGCGGCTCCAGGCCTGCAACTAGTGGCAGCCAACCTAGATTCATAGCTTGGCTTCACCTGGGAGTCTCCAAGATGAGCACAAGTAGTAACCATCTCAGATGGTTTTATAGCTTATGGAGGGAGGCCCCAGGAAGAGCACAGGTGGGGACTGAACTTGGCCTACAATACCCAGGAAACCCAGAGCCTGTGCATCCAGTGGGCAGCTACAGACCCTGTCAGAGTACCACCACCCTGTCCCGGCACAGCTGATCCTCCACAGAGGGCAGAGGCTGATGGTCAGTGGTCACAGCCAATACTTGTGATGGGGGAACTCAAGAGAGGGAAAATTTTAGTTTAAGGTAATAGTTAATAAGACTAGTAGTTAATGCATGTGAAAAGCTATTGTTTCAGAAACTGCAGGTACGGCCCACCCTGACTCCAGGAGACCATAAACAGTTCCACCTTTGTGCCTCAGAAGGACTGCAAGTATGTCAAGGTAGTATCTGAGCCATCGTGCTCCAGAGTGAGATGACCACCACCTGGAGCACAGCTAAAGACCACTGCCCAGGGTGAAAATACTGCAGTTTTTTAAATCCAATTAACTTTTCCTGGATTTCCAAACTCCTTAGCTACACTTTGTTCTCCTTATAAAAAGGGCCATTTTTAAATGGAATTTAAGATAAGCTGTTAGGATACAAACTTGCCATCTTCTCATATTGACAGCCTTCTGAATAAAGCGCCCATAAAGATTCAATCCCTGTCTCTGCTTATTGGGTCTGGTAGGTGACAGGCAGCATGAACACTGGCTTTTCTGGTTTGACTTGAAGTTGACTGGCCTGTGTAATTCCCTCCCATTGACCTGCCAACAGCAATCAAGGCTCAACTACAAGAGGAGGGTATACTCAGCACACATAAAGGGTACACCTTGAGTACCCAGCTTGGGTGATAGGGGAGGTTGTGACACTGGACCCTACAGGACACCTACTACATTCAGCCACACTACCAAGACACGGAGTCATAGCAGCTCTACCTAATACATGGAAACAAACACAGGGAAGCTGCCAAAATGAGAATACAAAGAAACATGGCCCAAATTAAAGAACAGATCAAAACTTCAGAAAAAGAACTAAATAAAATAGAGATAAGCAATCTCTCAGATGCAGAGTTCAAAATACTAGTTATAAGGATGCTCAAGGAACTCAGTGAGAACCTCAGCGAGAACCTCAATAGCATAAAAAAGACACAGTGAGAAATGAAGGATACATTAATTGAGATAAAGAACAATTTACAGGAAATCAACAGCAGAGTGGATGAAGCCAAGAATTCAAATTAATGATTTGGAAAATAAGGATGCAAAAGACATCAATCAGTACAGCAAGAAGAAAAAAGAATTAAAAAACCCAAAAACCAAAAACATGAGGATAGTGTAAGGAACCTCTGGGACAGCTTCATTGTGCCAACATGTGTCATAGGGTGCCAAAATGAGAAGAGAAAGAGCAAGAAATTGGAAATCTATTTGAAAAAAATAATGAAAGAAAACTTCCCTAATTTGTTGAAGGAAGTAGGCATTCAAGTCAAGAAAGCACTGAGAATCCCAAACAAGATGTATGCAAAGAGGACCACACCAAGAAACATCATAATTAAAATGCCAAAGGTAAAGATAAAGAGAGAATCTTGAAGGCAGCAAGAGAAAAGCAGATAATTAACTATAGGGGAGTTCCCTTAAGACTGTCAGCTGGTTTCTCAAAAGAACTTTGCAGGCTAGAAGGGATTGATGAGAAGTATTCAAAGTGATGAAAAGCAAGGACCTACAACCTAGAATACTCTAGCCAGCAAAGTTATCATTTAGAATGGAAGGGCAGATAAAGTGCTTCCCAGACAAGGTAAAGCTAGAGGAGTTCATCATCATCAACCATTATTACATGAAATGTTAAAGAGACTTATTTAAGAAAAAGAAGATCAAATCTATGAACATTAAAAGGGCAATAAATTCACAATTGTCAACAACTGAATCTAAAAACAAACTAAGCAAACAAGCAGAACAGAAACAGAATCATAGATATAGAGAACGTTGTGATGGAACAGTTGCAGGGGGTCTGGGAGAATGGGGGAAATGGTGAAGGGAGTAGGAAGTACAAATTGGTAGTTACAGAATAGTCAGAGGGATGTTAAGAGCAAGCACCGGAAATGGAGTTGCCAAAGAACTTACATGCGTGACCCATAGACATGAACAAAGGAGGAGGTATGGCTGGATGGAATGGGAGGTACTGGGTGGAGCGGGGCAAAGGAGAATAAATTGGGACAACTGTAATAACATAATCAATAAAATATAATAAAATAAAAAATGTAAAAAAATAAGCCAGACACAGAGATACAAATATTGTATGATCTCACATATCTAAGATAGAAAAATTCACAGAAGCAAAGAGTAGAATGGTGTTTATTAGGGGCTGGGGGCAGGTGGAAATGGGGAGATATTGGCAAAGAGTACAAAGTTTCAGTTACACAAGATGAGTAAGTTCTGGAGATCTACATACAGCATGGTGACTGTAGTTAAAAAATACTGAAATTTGTTAAAAGATTAGATATTAAATGTTCTCACCATTCATAAACACAGAGAAAATGGTTACTATGGCAGTGATGGATATGTTAATGTTAATTACCCAATTGGCAATCATTTCACAATGCATATGTATAGTCAAACATCAAGTTGTATACTTTTAAAAAGATTTTATTTACTTATTTTTAGAGAGAGGAGAAGGGAGGGAGAACGAGAGGGAGAGAAACATCAATGTGTGGTTGCTTCTCACACGCTTCATACTGGGGACCTGGCTCACAACCCAAGCATGTGCCCTGACTGGGAAGCGAAGCGGTAATCCTTTGGTTTGCAGGCCAGAGTTCAACCCACTGAGCCACACCAGCCAGGGCTCAAATTTTATACTTTAAATACATTTAATTCATATTTGTCAATCGTACCTTAATAAAGCTGGGAAAAAAATCCCCAGGGACTGCAAACACATGGAATCACTAGAGAGCTAATTAAAAACATACATTTCCAGACCTCACCTCCCACTGGATTTGAGTCTCTGGGCAGTGGTTCTGGGGGAATCTGTGCTTTGGGGAAGACCTACAGGAGGCCGGGCTGAGCAGAGCTGGGTTGGGACCTGCTGTCCTGGAGGATAAACCCAAACCCCTCCGGCTGGCCCCGGGGGCTCCCTGCAGTCTGGCAGTTGACTGCTTCTGGAGAAGACTCTACCACATCTTCATAAGGCCCTCAACAATTTCCATTCCAATTTGTGGTCTTGAGATTTTCTTGCACCTTAGCAACTTGCCTAAACCCACATCACTCTAATTCCTACCCTTTGTCCATTTTCCCAAGAAAGATGAAACAAAAGCTGACCTCCCACAGCCTCTCCCTCTCCCATCCTTCATCCTTTCATTGTCTCTCTGATAGGGCCCTTTTATTCTCCACGATGACAGGAAGAAGCCTTGAACATCCTCTCGGTTCTGCACACACCTCACCTCTCTTCTTCCCATTGTACTCCGACTTCCTGAAAGAACAGCACAATTCAGCTCCAACTCCACTCTGTTCTAGTGATGGCAACCAAAGACAAATAAAATGCCATCTCAGCCCCCAAGGATCTTATGCCCAACCCCTATCCCTACCCCCACCCTACTTTTCATCCAATGTTAGTGTGACTCTTGCTCCCCCTGCTGCAGCCAACCTGCTCTCCCCAAGGTCTCCCTGATTTCCAAACTCACACTTCAACCTGTCTTTACTTCCCCTTCCTAGGTCACTGCTACCACTTTCCACTGTGCCTTCAGTCACTCTCTCAGCCTCAGCTTCCATGAGACTGTAACAGGTGTGGAATGAGGTCCAGAGCGGGGTGCAGGCTGAGAGGCTCCAAGGCCTGCACAGCCTGGCTTGGGGGTGGGAGAAGCGACAGCACAGTGGTTAAGAGTTAATTTGCATGTAAATAACAGCTGGCTAGTAGTATAGAAATACTAATTGCTGTGCCACCAGAGGTGAGGGAGATGGGCGAAACTTTAACTTATAACTTTTAACTGCGCCCCTGCCCAGACTGATAAGGTAGTTGGGGAAAAGCTTTACCTCACCTGCACCAAAAGCATGAAATGCTGAGAGATGTAGAAGACTCCGCACAAGTATTTAAACTGGGCACACATTAGCGATTCTCTTTTTTTGGACACTCGGTTCCAGATTAGGAGCTGGAGAACATGGAGACAAGGCTGATGTGCTGGAAATTGCAGGAGCCTAGCCGAGCTCTGGAGCCTGGGAGAAGCCTGAATGCTGAATGGGAACCTGCCTAGCCAAGCTGCAGACTTCTTTTTTTGTTTTTGTTTTTCCTGAGAGATGGTACCTCTGACTGGCCTGGTTTGGCAAGAGGAGGCAGAACTGTGTGTGTTTATGGGTGTTTGGTTTTAAGAGACTTTGGGACTTTCACAGAGTTGTGCCATCATTACTTTATAACTTTTCCTAAATCCGTATAACTTTTACTAAAATACTCCCTTTCCTTTTCACCTAACTCTGGCACTGGGAGTTACGGTTTTCAGTGATGGGCAATAGAATCCCAAATCTGTTCCAGAACCACATAGCCTGACATTCTGCTACACCACATCTCTCCCCAGACTCTCCTAACACCCTCTCTTTACTTTCTGGAACTTTCTTTTAGCCAATGTCAGTCATGGTTATTCACATTCGTAGGAGTCAGTCCTTTGCTCTCTTCTCACTGGATCTCCTTCCCTGGATGATTTCATCTCATCCAGAACCTTCTCCTCAGCCCCACAGCCTTCACTGTGACTGTGCCTCAGACGATGCACCGGTGTCCCTCAAGCATCTGAAACCCAGTCCTCCCCTCTCCCCACAGTGTGTCTTCTCCCAGCACCTGCTGCAGAGGCTCCACCACCAGCCCCATCTCCCCCGGCACACACCTGGAAGTTACTCTGTCTCCCTGTTTCCTTCAGCCCCACATCCAGCAGTTGCCAGAACTGATAAACTCCTGAAGATCTCATCTCGTTTCATTCTCAGCCCCACTCCGGTCCTTGGACTATCTTCCTCCCTCTCCATCAGTGTCAGCCCAAAGTCCCCTTCATGCTTCATGCAACAGCCTGCAGTTGTTAGGTTGGGCCCACTGCCCCTGTTCTCTGGGCTGAGCCCTGCCCCATGCAGCCCTCACCTGGTGCTTAGGGCCTAAGCCTCCCCACAGCCTGTAGTTGTGTCTGCACCCCTGTCCCCCATGGCCCATGTCCACTCGAGGACCTGAGCCTTCTCCAGTTCTCAGTGGTGGACCATCCCAGCATGGTCACCGCCAGTGCCCCCATGTTATAGTCCAAATGTAGACACTACTCCCAAGGTGGGTGTGTCTGTGCATCAGGTGCTGTGTCCTGCCAGGTACCTGACATTCAAAATGCCTCTACAAAAACAGGTATTCTCCACAGGAAGTTGCACATCTGCCGAGCTCCCCACGTGGCCCAGGGCTGAGCAGAGCAGCATCAATGGCCCCAGCATCCTGCCCTTCCCCTCCTGGGCTCCTTTCCTTGCTCTCCCTGGGATTCAAACCCTGGGGGCTCCTGACCATCAGGCCAGAGAGCACTAACCCAGCACCTGGTGCTCCTGGTACTGCTGAATCTATCAGCCCTGCTCTGTATCTGTCCAGCTCCCGCTGTGTCTCTCTCACATTTATTGAGACATATATGCATTACATTCAATGTATAAGGTTCTGGTTCTCCTCCCTAAGCTTCCCACCTCAATACTGGATTTCTAAATACTGTATTTTCTAACAGTGAGTTAGGTAACCATAGTCAGGTCACAGAAACTCTCCAGGTCTCCATGTTCTCACCTGTGAATGGAGAGTATTAACTGAAGTCCTTTCTAGCACTGAATAATAGAAAGACCCTTCACAAGGAAAAGAACATAGTAAGTAAATAAACAAACATCAAATACACACAGAGATACATAAAGATATACATTGTGACTCAATGCCAAAGGGTGGCTTAGTGACCTTTAGAGAGGTGCGGTCGTACTGAGGAGAGAGCAATCAATTCTGCTGGCAGCTAGAGGAGGAAGGTGGGGCTATTTCTCGTGGGGTCTCAGGAAGGAGCAGAATCTCACCAGGGGAGAGGACTGAGCAGAGGCCCAGCTAGAGCAGAGGAGCTGGGGAAATGGAGGGTGCGGTTCCCTCTGACTCTCTTCCCTCCACTGTCATCCTGGGGACAGTCTGGGATCAAATGTCACCTCCTCCACGAAGCTTCCTCGTATTTCTTCCACCTTTCCACAGTTAGGTATCTCTCTTCCCTGTCATTGTTACATCTTGAATACACCTCCATTTTGTTGTGCTGCATTGCTAGAAATGTGAACATAAATGTCTTGAAGCTTCCTTAAAGCTTGGTGTAAGAAAGGCTTCCTAGTTCGCAAGTTAATGCATCTTCCCACTTTTCAAGCCCTGCTGTGGAGAGACCTGACTCAGAAGGTGTGGAATGCGCCCTGATCAGTGAACGTCATCACAACCTCCAGAGACCTATGGGGGTGGATGCTGTATTCCTAGAGGCATTAATAATGTAATTTTTAATATAAAAATGTGGCAGCCTCTACATGCTGCTCTTGGCAGGGAGTGCTGCCACCAGCAGTGCTCTGGCGGGTGTGTGTCTGCACAGAGGTGACAGTGACCTGGCACATGGCTGTTCCCTTCGTCTGAGTCCCTGGGGGCCTGCTCCACTCTCGGTCCCATCTGGGAACCAGGGAGGTGAGATTGTTTTGTCTGTTTCGTCCTCTCCAAGTTAACTTCTCAAGGCAAATACCTACTGTCTTTTTTTTTCTGAGTGTCTACCATAGTGCTTAGTAAATGTTTGTGTATTAGTAAGTGAATGAACCAACACAGAAAATGAACTATTATGTGCTTGGAACACGAGAAGAAACTCTAAGGTTTATGCAATGTGTGTTTTAAATAGCCATCTCTCTTATCTCATAAAAAGAATATTTCAAATTTCAACACCAGAGCTAATGTATCACACAACTGTTGAGACATCATTTAATTACACTTGTGGTGGCTGCAAATGTTTTTAAATAGGATGCTTACCTGTCTTTCAACCCATCAGGGGAGGACTGGGAAAGGGTGAGCCAACCATGAGAAATAAAGCCTCGGATGAAGCTGCCCTGCAGCCCCAGCCCTAAATATTGGGAAGCCTCCCTGATGGTGGAAGAAAGTAGGACAGAGGTTCCAGGAGCAAGAAGGGGGCTGTTTAGGGGTGATCTGTCTGCTACTTGTGTCCAGAATAACTCTGGCCAGAATGGCCAGAATACCTCTGCTTCCTCTGGTGAGTCCTGTCTCACCTTCTGCTCCATGGAATCCGCACAGTTGGTGGCAGAGGACAGGACTAGGGGCTAGGTGGGGCTAGGCTCAGGGGCCACCAGAAAAGCCTTTGTCTACAGTGTCATTGCTAAGGCAAAATCTCACTTCTTGGCTCAGATGTCTGACCTGCCTCCTCTCCCAGTGCCTGGCGCCCCAGGACCCTGAGCCCATGGCCCCTTTTCTGCCCAGCCGTCTCTCTCGTTCTGCCTGCCCTCAGCCTCTCCCCACCCCACTGGCCCAGCTCCTAATATGTTCCTGTAACTTTCATCAGTTAGTCCTTGTTTCCCCTCCACAATAATCAATCAGGGAACATTTGTCAGTTTAGAAAAATAATTTTGAAATTTTGGGGGTAATATCTACCTTTTTAAATAAAGGCTCAAATCCCAGCTCTACTACTTAGCTGTGATCTTGAGCAGGAAGAACCGAAGTTTCCATTTCCTGAAATGTAAACTAGAAATAACCCTGCTTATCCTGAGGGACTGATAATGAGAACTGGACAAATGAACACATGTAAAATGTGTAGCCTGTGTCAGCCCCCTCCTCCTCCCATGTGTGATCAGTTTCATATGTGCACAGTTTAAAGGAATTCATGGGAGAGAGACCTGTGCAGCCCATGGGCTATGGGAAAGTCTGGAGAGAAGGTGCCATTTGGACCAGACTTTAAGGATTGAAAAGTTTTTTTTTTTATTTTAAATTTTATTTACTTATTTTTAGAGAGAGGGGAAGGGAAGGAGAAAGGGAGAGAGACATGGATATGTGAGAGAAACATCCATGGGTTGCCTCTTCCATGCCCCCAACTGGGGACATGGCTCACAACCCAAGCATGTGCCCGGACTGGGAACTGAATTGGTGATGTATTGGTTGGCAGGCCAGGCTGGCGCTCAATCCACTGAGCCACACCAGCCAGAGTGGAAAGTTTTTGTTGACTTTGCTGGCTAAATCTTCCCACCTCCCATTTTCCCTAGTAATTTTATTTACTTGGGAGATAAGGAGGACAAAAAAGTAGGTACGAAAAGCTCAAGTCCACAGTTGTTTCTGACCCTGCCCAGGTGTTGTGACAGGGGGATCCTGGGACTGTGGCTGGAGGCTCTGGGGCAGTGAGTGTGGGGAAGGGGGAGCCTGGTCAGGAGGCTCATTTAAAGTGTCAGAGCTAAAAAAAATGTTACCTCCATGAGTCTGGTTTCTTCAAGCAGATGTGCTGCCTCATCTCCTGCTCACTAGGGGTTGCCCCCACTTCCTTAAGTCCAAGCTTCCCTCTCAGGGAATTTCACCCCTGGAAATTGAGGAAGCAAAATGAAGACAGTCTATCCTGGGTATATCCTAGACTAAAGTATGGAGGGTCTAAAGAGGAAATATTCAGGAAAGAAAAGGTAGAAGTTAGTGAAAAACTAAAAATAACTAGTTCATAGCCCTTCCTCTCATGGTGTTGGGTATAAATTTGAACTAGGGAGCTAAGAAGCCTTCTGATCAATAAACACAGGACCCTGGAAGCCATCATGTTAAATTATCCATAGTGAGGCAGCACAAAGAAGGGGACTTTTCCTGTCACTACTTCCGTGGCCTTCTATGTACCTACATATTCTCATTTGATTCTTTATACAAATCTCAATCCACTCTAGTACTCTAATGGGATGCAGTAAAACACTGCTAAGGGGAGAATTTATAGCTGTAAATGCCTATATTAAAAAAGAAGAAAGACCTCAAATCAGTCACCCACTTTACAACTTCAAAAACTAGCAAAAGGAGTATTAAACCCAAAGCCAGTAGATGAAAGGAAATAATAAAGATTAGAGCAGAGATAAAGAAAATAGAGAATCAAAAGACAATAGTAAAAATAAACAAAACCAAATGTTGGTTTTTCGGAAAGATTAACAAAATTGAGAAACCATTATGTAGTTTGACTAAGAAAAAAAGAGTAGAACAAATTATTAAAATCAGAAGTGAGAAGGGATACCACTACTGATTCTATAGAAATAAAAAGGATTAAAAGAGAGTATTGTGAACAATTGGATAACTAACAACTCAGTTAACCTAGATGGAATGGACAAATTCCTAGAAACACAAAACCTATCAAGACTGCATCAATAAGAAATAGAAAATCTGAGTAGATCTGTAACTAGTAATAAGATTGAATCAGTAATCAAAAACCTCCTGATGTAGAAAATCCCTGGAACTGATGGCTTTGCTGGTGAATTCTACTAAATATTAAAGAACTAATATCAATTCTCCTCAAATTCTTGCAAAAAATGAAAAGGAGAGAACACATTCTAACTCATTCTATGAAGTTAACATTGCCCTGATACAAAGCCCAGACAAAGACACTGCAAGAATGAGACCAATGTCTCTTATAAACATTGATGCAAAAATCAAGAAAATATTATCAACCTAAATCTGACAGCATATTGTAAGTATTATATACCAACTGGAGTCAACATACAAAAACTGATCAATGTTACATAACACATTAACAGAATGAAGGGGAAAAACTCAATTTATCATCTCAATAGATGCAGAAAAAGCATTTGACAAAATCCAACATTCTTTTGTGGCAAAAACACTCAAGAAATTAAGAGTTGAAGGAAACTACTTTAATATAATAAAAACCATATAAAAAATCCACAGCTGACATCATACTTAATGGTGAAAGACAGAAATCTTTCCATGTAATTTAGGAAGAAGGCAAGGACACCTGCTTTTGCCACTTTTATTCAAAATAGTATAAGAAAATCTAGACAGAGAAATTAGGCAAGAAAAAGAAATAAAAAGTATTCAAATTGTAAATGAAGAAGTAAAATGAACTTTATTCACATATGACATATCCTTATAAGTAGAAAATCATAAAGATTTCACAAATAAAAAACCCTGTTAGAATAAATAAATGAATTCAGCAAATAGCAAGATACACAACACCCAAAAATAAGTTATGTTTCTGTACATTCATGATAAACAATCCAAAAAGAAGACTTCTGGCCAAGATGGAGGCGTAGCTGGACACGCTGTGCCTCCTCTCACAACCAAGATTAAGGACAACAAAAATATAGAACCAAAAAAAAGAAAACCCAGCCAGGACAGAGAGAAAATTGAATTGAATGGGAGTCTGACAACAATGATTCACCCAGATCGGTAAGAGGGGCGGAGTCAGCGGCCAGTGGAGTCCCCAGCGGCAGAGTCGGAACTTGGCGGGATAAGCCGGTGGTGGTCCTAGGTGTGCAGTCACTCCAGATGCACAGGCGGCGGCGATGCCGAATGTGAGGAGGCCAAGTGGGGTACACAGGGCAGCAGACCTCGGACCCATATTCGTGCACAGATAAACCGGACAAAAACGGGCAGCAAGACAGACTGTGGGACACAGGGCCCAAGTGCTGGGAAGTGAAGCCTAAAAGCACCCATTGAAAATACTTGTAGGGGCTGAGGTGCTGGGAGGGAGTCCCAGCCTCACAGGAAAACTCATTGGGGAGACCCATGGGGTCCTGGAGTGTGCACAGGCCCACCCACATGGAAATTTGATAGGGGAAAGAGGCTGAAGGGACTGGGATCCATGAAAGAGTGTGGAGCAAGCTCCACCGTTCCCTCTCAGACCCCACCCCCACATCCAGCATCACAACCCAGCAACTGGGCTGTCCTACCCTGGTGAATGCCTAAGGCTCCGCCCCTCACTATGTAACAACCTTGACCAGAAGAAAACAAAACAAAACAAAACAAAACAAAAACAAAACCAAGGATGGCTCAAAAGGGAGAACAGACTGGGGCCCTGGAGCTAATTCATCTGAGCAACGAGGAGGTGGTCAGCCTATCAGAGGCAGAGTTCATACACTGGTAGCCAACCTATCAGAAGCACAGTTCAAAGCTCTGGTGATTAGGAAGCTCATGGAATTGGTTGATTTTCATTGCAAATTAGAGGAACAAATGGAGGCTACAATAAGTGAAAGGAAGAAAAACGCACAGGGAACCAATAATGATGGGAGGAAAACTGGGACTCAAATCAGTGGAGGGGACCAGAAGGAAGAAAGAAACAACCAAACAGAAAACAAGGAAGAAACAAGAATTCAAAAAAATGAGGAGAGGCTTAGGAACTTCCAGGATATCTTTAAATGTCCCAACATCCGAATTATAGGGGTACCAGAGGGGAAGAGGAAGAGCAACAAGTGGAAAACTTATTTGAACAAATAATAAAGGAGAACTTCCCCAATCTGGCAAAGGAAATAGACCTCCAGGAGTCCAGGAAGCACAGAGAGTCCCAAAGAAGGTAGACCCAAGGAGGAACACACCAAGGCACATCATAATGACATTAGCCAAGATTAAAATGAAGGAGAGAATTCTAGAAGCAGCAAGGGATAAGGGCATGGTCACCTACGAAGGAGTTCCCATCAGATTGTCAGCTGATTTCTCAAAAGAGACCTTACAGGCAAGAAGGGGCTGGAAAGAAGTATTCCAAGTCATGAAAGTCAAGGACCTATATCCAAGATTGATCTATCCAGCAAAGCTTTCATTTAGAATGGAAGGGAAGATAAAGCGCTTCTCAGATAAGGTGAAGTTAAAGGAATTCATCATTACCAAGCCCTTATTAAATGAAATGCTAAAAGGACTTATGTAAGAAAAAGAAGATAAAAATAGGACAGTAAAAAGACAGCAAATTCACAGATATTAACAACCACACCTAAAACAAACTAAGCAAACAGCTAGACCAGGGGCAGGAACACAGAAGTGGAGATCACATGGAGGGTTTGCAACAGGGGAGTGGGAGGAGGAGAGAGGGAGAAAAGGTACAGAGAATAAGTAGCATTGATGGTGGGTAGAAAATAGACAGGGGGAGGGCAAGAATAGTGTGGGAAAAGAAACTAAAGCACTTATGAAACATGGACATGAACTATAAGGGGGTATGTGGGTAGAAGGGGGTGTGAAGGGTGGAGGGGAATGATGGGGGAGAAATGGGACAATTGTAATAGCATAATCAATAAAATATAATTAAAAAAATTCAAAAAGAAATTAAGAATGAGATCCAAGTTGGCAGAGGAATAAGTGAAAGCTACATGAATGTCCTCCTAGGACCAATCTGGAATTACAATTAAATTGTAGAGAAATCATCCTGAATAGCTAACTGAACAATAGCTGGAGAGAAGTCTTATAACCAAGGACATATGGGAGAAAACACTTCACCACAACATGACTGGTAGGGAGTGTGGACGAAGTGTGAGGGGGCTGACTGGGCTCCCATGTGTGGCAGCCAATATTCTGGAGGGATATTTCAGGGGATGGGAGTTCCCCCTGAGAACTTATAAGTATAACTTATACTTCTAAGGTCTAAATCACAAGCTGGGCTCCCCAACCTACAGCACCAGTGCTGGAAAGGAAACCAGATAACATCCAGTTGTGAAAAGCAGCAGGGTTTCTGCCTGCCAGGGAGAGATGGCTAGGGTTGCAGAGAGGGCCAATGCACAAAATTTCATTTGCAGCCACTTAACCTTGGCTCTGTCAGAGGGAGGGCAGAGTGGACTAGAGACACTTGAGGAGAGTCAGGTTGGTGGCTCTGGGGAAAGAACTGAAGGAACAGCTACCAGGATACCTGTGCTGAGCCATTCCCCATACTGAGGAAGCTATCTTTCTCAGGCAGATACTCCTCTCCAAGTGGTATTAGCCTGAGGGGAAGCAATAGGCCCACCCAGAGGAATTACTCTGCCCCACTCTGTGGTGCTTAAGCTGCGCTGCTGATTACAGCTTGATACTATATCATTGATTAGTTTAACAAGTAAGGTAGAAAACACAAAGAAGCAGCCAAAATGGGAAGACAAAGAAACAGACCCCAAATGAAAAGACAAAAGAATTCTCCAGAAGAAGAAATAGATGAGAGGAGGCAAGCAATTTATCAGATAGAGAATTTAGAATGATTATAAGGATACTCAAAAGCATGAAAAAAAGGCATAGAAACCATAAAAAAAGAATGAGTTGGAAATAAAGAATGCAATATCTAAAATAAATAATATATTGGAAGGAATAAACAGTACGTTAGGTGAAGCAGAGGATCAAATCAGTGATTTGGAAGACAAGGTAGAAAAAAACACCCATGCAGAGCAGCAAAAAAAAAAAAAACAAACAAACAAAAACGTATTTTAAAAAATGAGGAGAGCTTAAGAAACATTTAGAACAACATGAAGTTCAACAACATCTGCATCATGAGAATACCAGAAAAAGAAAAGAGTGAGCAAGGGATCGAGAACATATCTGAAAAAATAATGACTGAAAACTTCCCTAATCTGGGCAAGGAAAATGACACACAATTCCGGGAAGCTCAGAGAGTCCCAAACAAGTTGCACCCAAAGAGGCCTACACAGAAACGTATCATAATTAAATGACAAGGCTTAAAGACAAGGATAGACCTAAAAGCTGAAAGAGAAAAACAGAAGTTGCTTACAAGGGAGCACCAAATAGACTCTCATCTGACTTCCCAACCAAAACATTTCAGGCCAGGAGGGAGTGATGTGAAATATTTAAGGTGATGAAAAGCAAGGACCTACAACCAATGCTACTTTACCCAGGAAAGCTATCATTTAAAACTGAAGGAGAAATAAGGAGCTTCCATGACAAGAAAAAGCTAAAGGAGTTTGTTAACACTAAACCAGTACTGCAACAAATGTTAAAGGGCATGCTATGAGAAGGAGGAGAAGGAGGAGAAGGAGAAGGAGGAGGAGGAGGAGAAGGAAGAAGAAGAAGAAGAAGAAGAAGAAGAAGAAGAAGAAGAAGAAGAACAACAACAACAACAACAACAACAACAACAACAACAACAGCAGCAGCAGCAGCAGCAGCAGCAGCAGCAGCCCTGGTTGGTGTGGCTCAGTGGATTGAGCCTGAGAACTGAAAGGTCACAGGTTTGATGTCTAGTCTAGGGCACATGCCTGGGTTGTGAGGCAAGTCCCAAGTAGGGGTGCATGAGAGGCAATAACACAATGATGTTTCTCTCCCTCCCATCCCCTCTGTCTAAAAATAAATAAATAAATAAATAATTTTTTTAAATTTTAATCAATTACATGTTTTGTTTTTTGAATATATAATCATTATTATATTTTTTTCCATTACCATTTTCTCCTCCCCGCAGCAATCCCCACCCTGTTGTCCATGTCTCTGAGTCCTTTTTCTTTTTTGCTCAATCCCTCCATCCCCTAACATCCCCACTGGTTGTCATTCCTTCATCTATGGGTCTGTCTCTGTTCTGCTTCTTATTTCAGTTTGTTCATTAGATTCCACATATGAGTGAAATCATATGGTATTTGTCTTTCTCTGACTGACTTCACTTAGCATAATGTTCTCCAGGTCCATGTCACAAGGGTAAAATTTTTTTTCTTTTTTATGGCTGAGTAGAACTCCAGTGTGTAAATGTTCCATAGTTGTTTTATTCAGTCATCTATTGATGGACACTTGGGCTGCTTCCATATCTTGGCGATTGTAAATAATGCTGAAATGAACAGAGGGGTGCTTATGTTCTTTTGAATTAGTGATTTGGGTTCTTTTGGATATATTCCCAGAAGTGGGATCTCTGGGTCACAAGGCGGATCCATTTTTAATTTTTCGAGTTATCTCCATACTGCTTTCCACAGTGGTTACACCAATTTGCATTCCCACTAACTGTAAAAATGTTACCCTGTCTCTACATCCTCACCAGCACTTATTGTTTGTTGATTTGTTGATGATAGCCATTCTGACAGGTCTGAGATGGTATCTCATTGTGGGGTTTTTTTTGCATTTCTCTGATGATTAGTGACATTGAACATCTTTTTGTATGTCTATTGGCCATCTGTATATACTCTTTGGAGAAGTGTCTATTCAGGTCCTTTACCCATTTTTTAATTGGGTTGTTTCATTTTTTGGTGTAGAGTTTTGTAAATGCTTTACAAATTTTGTATATTAACCCCCTTATCAGATGATTCAGTGAATATGTTCTCCAATTCTGTGGGTTGTCTTTTTACTTTGTTGATGATTTCCTTTGCTGTGCAAAAACTTTTTAGTTTGGTGTAGTCCCACTTGCTTATTTTTTTCTTTTGTTTCCCCTGCCTGGGGAGATATATCCTATAAAAAATTGCTACAAGCAATGTCAAAATTTTGCTGCCTATGTTGTTTTCTAGAATTTTTATGGTTTTGGGTCTAACATTTAAGCCTTGGATCCATTTTGAATTTATTCTTGTGTGTGGTATAAGAAGATAGTCTAGATTCATTTTTCTGCACATATCTGTCCAAACTCACTGCCAGCATCACACTCAATGGGAAAAACCAGAAGCATTCCCCTTAACATTAGGAACAAGACACGGATGTCTGCTCTCACCTGTCTTATTCAACATTGTACTAGAAGCAATCACAGCGATCAGACAGGAAGAAGAAACAAAAGGCATCCAAATTGGAAAAGAGGAAGTAAAACTGTCTTTATATTCAGATGACATGTTACTATACATAGAAAACCCTAAAGATTCCACAAAAAAACCTATTAGAATTAATAAATGAATTCAGCAAAGTAGCAGGATACAAAATTAATATCCAGAAATCAGTTGCATGTTATATGCCAATAACAAGCTAATAGGGCAATTAAAAAACAATTCCATTTACAATTGCTTCAAAAAGAGTAAAATACTTAAGAATAAACCTAACCAAGGATGAAAAAGACCTGCACTTGAAAAATTATAAATATTGAAGAAAGAAATTGAGGAAGATACAAATAAGTGGAAGGACTTATACCATGTTCATGGATAAGACAAATTAACATCATTAAAATGTCTGTATTACCCAAAGCAATCTATAGATTCAATGTGATTACTATCAAGTGTCCAATGATGTATTTCACAGAACTAGAACAAATATTTCAAAAATTGATATGAAACCACAGAAGGCCCCTCATAGCAACAGCAACCCTGAGCAAGAAGAACAGTTGGAGGGTTTATGCTACATAATATCAAACTATACTACAAGGTCATAGTAATCTAAACAGTCTGGTACTGGCATAAAAACAGACACATAGATCAATGGAACAGAAATAAACCCTTTATAGTCAATTAATATTTGACAGAAGAAGCAAGCACATATAATGGCCTAGAGAGAGTTCATTCAATCTATAGTGTTGGGAAAATAAAATCTTTTTAAAAAACAGAGGAAACTAGTCTAATATAAAATGGCACTAAATGTGTATCTATCAATAATCACCTTAAATGTTAATGGCTTAAATGTTCCAATCAAAGGGTAGCTGAATGGACAAGAAAACAGGAGCCATATATTCTGCTTCCAAGAGACCCATCTTTGATCAAAACATACACACAGACTAAAAGTAAAGGGATGGAAAAAGATATTTTACGCAAATGGAAAGGAAAAAAAGCTTGGGTAGTAGTACTTACATCTGACAAAATAAAGTTTCAAAGCAAGGCTAGATGGTGCAGGGGGAAATTCAGACAACTGTAATTGAACAACAATAAAGTAATTAAAGGAAATAAAAAGAGACAAGAAGGACACTATGCAATGACAAAGGGAACAATCCAACAAGATGATATAACCCTAGGAAACATATAGACATCCAACATAGGAGTGCCTAAATATGTGAAACAAATCTTGTTGGACATAAAGGGAGAGGTCAACAGAAATACAGTCATAGTAAGAGATTTTTTACGCCCCATTGACTTTGATAGATAGATATTCCAGACAGAAAATCAATAAGCAGACAGTGTCCAGATAGCAGACAATTGACGTGGTACATTTATTTAATGGATAACTTCAGAGCATTTCACTCCAAAGCAGCAGAATATACATACTTTTCAAGTGGCACTTGGAATGTTTTCTAGGATAGACCACATGTTAGGACACAAAACAAGTCTCAATAAATCTAAGAAGATTGAAATCATATCAAGCATCTTCTCTGACCACGATGCTATGAAACTAGAAATCAATCACAAGAAGAACATGGAGAAACACACAAAAACATGGAAGCTAAATAATGTGAATTGGTCAACAACCAGATCAAGGAAGAAATTTTTAAAAATACCTTGAAACAAATGAAAATGAGCATACAACAATCCAAAATCTGTGGGACACTGGGAAAGCAATCCTAGGAGGGAAATTCATAGCATTATAGGCCTACCTCAAAAATAAGAAAAAGCTCAAATGAACAATCTAAACTCATACTTACAGGAACTGGAAAAAGAACAGCAAAGCCCAAAGGGAGTAGAAGAATGGAAATAATAAAGATTAGAGCAGAAATAAATGAAATAGAGTCTAAAAAAATGATACAAAAGGTCGAAGAATCCAAGAGCTGGTTCTTTGAAGATAGAAACAAGATTGACAAAATTTTAAGCAGACCCATCAAGAATAAAAGAGAGAAGACCCAAATAAATAAAATCAGAAGTGAAAGAGGATAAATAATTAATGACACCAAAGAAATACAAAGTATCATGTTAAAATATTATAAAACATTATATGCCAACAAAATGGACAACATGGGTGAAGTGGATAAATTCCTAGAAACATACATTTTTCTAAAAGTAAATCAGGAAGAATCAGAGAATTTGAATAGATAGATAATACCTAGGGAAATTGAAGCAGTAACCAAAAAAACAAAACAAACAAACAAACAAAAAACTCCCAACAACAACAAAAAAAAAAACACTGGACTGGATGGCTTCATTGGGGTATTTTACCAAACATTCTAAGAACTAATAATTCTCCTCAAACTATTTCATAAAATTCAAGAGGAGGGAAGGATCCCACACTCATTTTATGAGGCTGGCATAATCCTAATTCAAAAAACAGGTAAAGGCACTACATAGAAAGAAAATGATAGATTAATATCTCTGATGAAGATAGACTCTAAAATCCTCAAAAAAATATTAGCAAACCAAATAGAGCAATGCATCAACAAGATCATACACCATGATCCAGTGAGATTTATTCCAGGAATTCAAGTTAGGTACAACATTCACGAATCAATAAATGTGATTCACCACATAAACAAAATGAAGGATAAAAACCACATGCTCACATCAATAGATGCAGAAAAAGCATTTGATAAAATCCAGCACCCATTTATGATAAACACTCTCAGCAAAGTGGGATTATAGTAAATACACCTAAACATAAGAAAGGCCATATATGAGAAACTGACTGCCAGCATCATACTCAATGCGCAAAAACTACAAGCATTCCCCTTAAGATCAGAAACAAGACAGGGATGTCTGCTTTCATCTCTCTTATTCAACATACTACTGAAAGTCTTAGACAAAGCAATCAGACAAGAAGAAATAAAAGGCATGCAAATTGGAAAGGAAGAAATAAAACTCTCATTAGTTGCAGATGACATGATACTGTATATAGAGAACCCTAAAGATTCCACCAAGAAACTGCTAGAACTAATAAATGAATTCAGCAATGTAGCAGGATACATAATTAATGTCCAGAAATCAGTTGCATTTTTATATGTCAATAATGAACTAATAGAAGGGGAAATTAAGAAAACAATCCCATTCAGAATTGCTACAAAAAATAAAATACTAGGAATAAACCTAACCAAGGATGTAAAAAACCTGTAATTGGAAAATTATAAGACAATGAAGAAAGAAATAGAAGAAGATAGAAATAGGTGGAAGCACATATTATATTCATGGTTAGAAAGAATTAACATTATTAAAATGTTCATATTGTTCAAAGCAATCTATAGATTCATGCAATTCCTATCAAGATTCCAATGATGTATTTCACAGAACTAGAATAAATATTTCAAAAATTGACATGGAACCACAAAAGGCTCCACATAACAACAGCAATCCTGAGAAAGAAGAATGAAGTTGGAGGAATCATGCTGCCTAAAATCTAACTATACTACAAGGCCAGAGTAATCAAAACAGCGTGGTACTGGCATAAAAACAGACACATAGATCAATGGAACAGAATAGAGAGCCCAGAAATAATTGACTATACACCTTTATAGTCAATTAACATTGGACAGAGGAAGCAGGCTCATACAATGGGCTAAAGACAGTTTATTCAATAAATGGTGTTGAGAAAATTAGATACATGCAGAAAAATGAAATTAGACCACCTTCTTTCACCACACAAGAATAAATTCAAAATGGATCGAAGACTTAAATGTTCAACTCAAAACCATAAAAGTCCTAGAATAAAACTTAAGCAGCAAAATCTCAGACATTGCTCATAGTGATATTTTATCTGCTATATCCCCCAGGCAAGGGAAACAAACAAACAAACAAAATTAACAAATGGAACTACATCACACTAAAAAGTTTTTGCACAGCAAAGGAAATCATCAACAAAATACAAAGATAACCCACAGAACGGGAGAACATATCCACTGATATATCTGATATGGAGTTAATATCCAAAATTCATAAAGAGTTTAAAAAACTCAACACCAAAAGAACAAACAACCCAATTAAAAAAAAATGGGTAAAGTGCCCGAATAGACACCTCTCCAAAGACGATATACAGATGGCCAATAGATATGTGAAAAGATGCTTAACATCATTAATCATCAGAGGATTGCAAATTAAAACCACAATGAGATGTCATCTCACACCTGTCAGAATGGCTATCATCAATAAATCAACAAACAACAAGCTCTGGTGAGGATGAGAAGAAAGAGGAACCCTTTTGCACTGTTAGTGGGAATGCAGATTGATGCAGCCACTGTGGAAGGCAGTATGGAGATATCTCACAAAATTAAAAACGGATCTACTTTTTGATCCAGCTATCTCACTTCTGGGAATATATCTGAAGGAACCCAAAACACTAATTCAAAAGAACATAAGCACCCCTATGCTTATTGAAGTATTATTTACCAAAATATGGAAGTAGCCCAAATGTCCATCAGTAGATGAGTGGACACAACTACTATGGGACATTTACACAATGGAATACTACTTGGCTGTAAAAAAGAAGAAAATTTTACCCTTTGCAACAGCATGGATAACTTGGAGAACATTATGCTAAGTGAAATAAGCCAGTCAGAGAAAGACATATAATTCATATAATTATAATTATAATTTCACCCATATGTGGAACCTAATGAACAAACTGTAGTAACAAGGAAAATGAGGACAGACTCATAGATGGAGAGCAGAATGACAGCTAGTGGTGGGGGAGGTGAGGGGCTGGAGGGACTGAGCAAAAAGGAAAAAGGACTCATGGATAAAGACAACAGTGTGGTGAATGCTGGGCAGAGAGTGAGTATAAGGGAACTAAAAGGTAATGGAAAAAATACAATAAAGATTAAATAAAAAGAACAAAAGAAATTGATGAAATAGTTCCATATATGATAGCCTCAAAAAAGTGATTAAGAATTAACCAAAAAAGTGAATGCTATGTGCACTGAACACTATAAAACATTGCTGAAAACATAAATAAATAAAGAAATGTTCCATGTTCATGGATTGGGAGGCTTAATATTATTAAAATGTCAATACTACACAAAGCAATTTACAGATTCAATGAAATCCCTATCAAAATCCTAATAATGCTTTTTTCAGAAATAGAAACATCCATCCTAAAATTCATATGGAATCACAAAGACCCCTGAATTGCTCAAACAATCTTGAAAAAGAAGAACAGAGGCAGAGGTTCACATGTCCTCACTGAACGTTCACTGCAGAGCCCAGCATGGTGCTGGTGTCAGGATCTGCACACAGACCAGTGTGGTGAAGGGGCCGGAAAGGAGCTCTTGCTTGTGCGGTCAGATGATTTCCAACATGAGTTCAAGACAATTTAGTGAGGGAAGAACAATTATTTCCAATGAATTGTGCTGAGAAAATTGGATATTAGATGTAAGTGAATAAAGTTGGACCCCTACCTAACACTATACATGAAAATTAACTCAAAGATTTAAATATGAGAATGAAAACTATAACACTCATAGGAAAAAACATAGGAAAAAAGTTTCATGATATTGAATTTGGCAATAATTTTTGGGATATGACACCAATGCACAGGTAAAAAGGAAGAAATGAAAGAATTGGACTTCATCAAAATTTAAAAAAGAACTTTTGTTTATCAAAGGCCACTATCAACAGAGAAAAAGTTAACTCACCAAATGAAAAAAAAATATTTTTTGAAGATTTTATTTATTTCTATAGAGAAGGGAAGAGAAAGAGAAAGAGAGGAAGGGAAACATCAGTGTGGTGGCCTCTCGCACGCCCCTCACTGGGGACCTGGCCCACAACCCAGGCATATGACCTGACTGGGAATCGAACTGGTGATCCTCTGGTTCACAGGATGGTACTCAATCCACTGAGCCACACCAGCCAGAGGAGAGCAAAGTACTTTAAAATCATATGTCCAAGAGGGGATTAATATCCAGAATATACAGGGAATGTGTACAACTCAGCAACTTAACAACACCAAAAACAATCCAGTTTAATGATGGAGCTAAGGACTTGAACAGTCACTTGTCCAAAGAAGATACACAAATATTCAATAAGTCCAGGAACAGATGCTCAGTGTCACTCATCACTCAGGAAAACCTTATCAAAATCACAATAAATGTATCACCACCTCACACCCATTGGGCTGACTGCTACCAAAGAACAGAAAACAAGTGTTGGGGTGAGCATTGAGAAATAGGAACTTGGCCTTTCCCAAAAAGGACATGAATTTTTTTTAAAAACCCTTAAGAAGACCCCAAAAACAGGAAGGTCTGCATCTGTACCTTTAAGTGGCCAGTTTAGGGGTTTTCCTACTACCACATGAAATTGTTACTCCAGAGTGTAATGAGACTGGTTATATATATTTTTAAGACTTATTTCACATAAAAGTTTTAATGTGTAGATTTCAAACTATCTACAAATACAAAGGAAGACGGATCTTAGCTTCAACATTTTCAGTTTCTTCTCAGGAGATAGATGTTGAGGCTCTGAGATTTAGAGGTCAGGAGATGGAAGGGGAGAGTTCTAGGGAAGTGAGCAGCTTCTACCAACACAACAGAAGTCTGTAGTCTAAAAAGGGATGACCGGTAAGAAACCTGGTAAAGTAGAGCTGCCCCAAGCTGACCAGAGCAGTGTGCTTGTTGCAGAAGGTGGAGCAAGACACAATGCAGACCACCTGGCAGAGGTAAGCACACACTTGCATCACTTTTCTGTCCAGAAAATTCTGGAAAGAGAACTAGACCACCTGAATTCCTGCAGTTATGTGAGTTGGGCACTTGAATGGTTTAATTAATTACTAAGGAAAGGGATCTCCTGGAAAGTTAAAGACCATGTAAACATCTATATTGCACATTAGTATAATGGGATTTCTTCCTTTTATCACATCACTTCTAGTTCTGTGCCCAGCCTTCCATGTTAGATGAAAAGATCTTTGATGGAAGGAACCATAACTATGATCCCAGAGACTTGAGCAGTGCCAGAAGCAAAATAGACTCAAGATAATCAAATACACATATACAGGGTGGGCAAAGGTAGGTTTACAGTTGTTTGTATGGAAAAAGACTTGCAGCTTGTGATTGTTACAATAGCTTTATTAACTCTGTTTTGCATACTCACAACTGTAAACCTATTTTTGCTCACACCCTGTACACACACAAAATAGATCCATTTAAAACAGAAAACTTGAAAGGTAAGATGCCCTCTGATGGAATCTCTATGTAGTAACAGGCAAGGACCTGGGGACCCTGGCCAGCAGGCTGCTTAAATGGGATAATCTAAGAAGAGGAATGAATGGCCAACTGGTAGCCAAGCAAGAGCAACCAAAGCAGCACTGTCCAATAGAAATATAATGGTAGATACATATTCAATATCAAATTTCCTAGTAGCCTCCTTAAAAAACTAATAAGAAATAGCCCTGGCTGGTGCAGCTAAGGGGACTGAGCATAGGCCCACAAACCAAAGTTCATGGGTTCAATTCCCAGTCAGGGCACATCACTGGGTTGTGGGCCAGGTCCCCAGTAAGGGGTGCTTGAGAGGCAACCACACACTGATGTTTTTTTTCCTTCTTTCTCCTTTCCCTCTCTCTAAAAATAAATAAAATCTTAAAAAAACCACGTGAAATTAATTTAAGGCATTTTAAACCTAATAAATCCAAAATATTGTAATTAAGCACTAATCAATATAAAAATTATTAGTAAGATTATATATTTACATCTATAAATACTTTTCATTTTTATTATTTAGGGGCTTTTAAAATTTTATTTTATTTTTCATTTAAATTATTTTATGTTGTTCAATTACAGTTGTCTGTATTTTCTCCCCACCCCTTCCCCCACCTCCTCCAAACCCCCCTTCCTCCCTTGCTTCCACCCTCCCCCTTGGTTTTGTCCATGTGTCCTTTATAGTAGTTCCCGAAAACCCTTCTCCCTGCAGTCCCCTCCCCCCTCCCCTCTGGCTATCATTATATTGTTCTTAATTTCAATGACTGGTTATATTTTGCTTGCTTTTTTCTTTTCTTGATTATGTTCCAGTTAAAGGTGAGATCATATGGTATTTGTTCCTCCCCACCTGGCTTATTTCACTTAGCATAATGCTCTCCGGTTCCATCCATGTGTTGCAAAGTATAAGCTCCTTCTTTCTCTCTGCTGCATAGAATTCCATTGTGTAAATGTATCATAGTTTTTTGATCCACTCATTTGCTGATAGGCACCTAGGTTGCTTCTACACCTTGGCTATTGTAAATAGTGCTGCTATGAACAATGGGGTGCATAGGTTCTTTTAGATTGGTGTTTCAGGTTTCTTAGGGTATAATCCCAGCAGTGGAATTGTTGGGTCAAAAGGCAGTTCCATTTTTAGTTTTCTGAGGAAATTCCATACTGTTTTCCACAGTAGCTACACCAGTCTGCATTCTACCAACAGTGCACTAGGGTTCCCTTTTCTCTGCATCCTCTCCAACAGTTGTTTGTTGACTTGTTTATGATGGCCATTCTGACTGGTGTGAGGTAGTATCTCATTGTGGTTTTAATTTGCATCTTTCTGATGGCTAGTGATGCCGAGCATCTTTTCACATGTCTCTGGGCCTTCTGTATGTACTCCTTGAAGTGTCTGTTCAAGTCTTTTGCCCATTTTTTAATTGGGTTCTTTGTCTTCCTGGAGTGGACTCATGTGAGTTCTTTGTATATTTTGGAAATCAAGCCCTTGTCCAAGATGTCATTGGCAAATATGTTTTCCCATATGGGTGGTTCTCTTTTCATTTTAATGTTGTTTTCTTTAGCCATGCAGAAGTTTTTTAACTTGATGAGGTCCCATTTGTTTATTCTTTCCTTTATGTCCCTTGCTTTAGGGGACATATCTGTGAAGATGTTGCTGTGTGGAATGTCTGAGATTTTCCTGCCAATGTTTTCATCTAGGATTTTTATGGTATCATGACTTATATTTAAGTCTTTTATCCACCTTGAATTTATTTTTGTGTAGGGTGTCAGTTGGTGATCAAGTTTCATTTTTTGCATGTAGCTGTCTAGATCTCCCAACACCATTTGTTGAAGAGGCTATGTTTACTCCATTTTATGCTTCTGCCCCCTTTGTCAAATATTAATTGACTGTAGAGACTTGGGCTTATTTCTGGGCTCTCTGTTCTGTTCCATTAGAACAGAACATTATGTGCCTATTTTTATGCCAGTACCAAGCTATTTTGATTACAGTGGCCTTGTAATACAGTTTGATATCAGGTATTGTGATCCCTCCTATTTTGTTCTTCTTTCTCAAAATTGCTGCAGCTATTCAGGGCCATTTATGGTTCCATATATATTTCTGAAATGTTTGTTCTGTATCTGTGAAATATATCTTTGGTACTTTAATAGGGATTGCACTGAATTTATAAATCATTTTGGGTAGTATGGCCATTTTGATGATGTTAATTCTTCCAATACATGAGCATGGCACGTGCTTCCATTTGTTTGTGTCTTCCTTAATTTCTTTCTTTAGTGTTGTGTAGTTTTCTGAGTACAGGTCTTTTATCTCCTTGGTTAGTTTTATTCCTAGGTACTTTATTTTTCTTGTTGCTATATCAAATGGGATTTTTTTCCTGATTTCTGTTTCTGTTGTTTCATTGTTGGTGCACAAAAATGTCTTTAATTTCTGAGTATTGACTTTGTATCTGGCTGCTTTGCCAAATTCATTTATTAGGTTGAGTATTTTTTTGGTGGAGTCTATGGAATTTTCTATGTACACTATCATGTCATCTGTAAACAGTGACAGTTTTATTTCCCCCTTTCCAATTTGGATGCCTTTTATTTCTTTTTCTTGTCTGATTGCTGTGGCTAGGACTTCCAGTACTATGTTGAATAGGAGTGGTAAAAGTGGGCATCCTTGTCTTGTTCCTGATCTTAGTGGGAAAGCTCTAAGTTTTTGCCCATTGAGTGTGATGTTGGCTGTAGGTCTCTCATATGTGGCCTTTATTATGTTGAGGAATGCTCCCTCTATTCCTACTTTGCTGAGTGCTTTTTATCATAAATGGGTGCTGTACCTTATCAAAGGCTTTTTCTGTATCTATTGATATGATCATGTGATTTTTGTCTTTTGTTTTATGTGGTGTATTATGTTTATTGATTTGCAAATATTGTACCATCCTTGCATCCTGGGATGAATCCCACTTGGACATGGTGTATAATCTTTTTAATGTATTGCTGGATGCGGTTTGTCAATATTTTGTTCAGGATTTCAGCATCTATGTTCATCAGTGATATTGGCCTGAAATTTTCTTTCTTTGTTATGTCTTTATCTGGTTTTAGGACTAGGATGATATTGGCTTCATAAAAAGAGTTTGGGAATCTTCCATCTTGAATTTTTTGAAATAATCTGTGGAGGTTGGGGGTTAGCTCTCCCTTAAATGCTTTGTAAAATTCTCCTGTGAAACTGTCTGGTCCAGAGCTTTTGTGTGTCAGGAGTTTTTTGATTACTGCTTCAATTTCATCAGGTGTTATTGGTCTGTTCAGGCTTTCTGCTTCTTCTTCATTGAGTTTTGGAAGATTATATTTTTTCTAGAAATTTGTCCATTTCACCTAGGTTTTCAAATTTTTTGGCATATAGTTCTTCATAGTAATTTCTTACAATCCTTTGTATTTCTGTGGTATCAGTTGTAATCTCTCCTCTTTCATTTTTGATTGTGTTTATTTGGGTCCTCTCTCTTTTTTTCCTTGATGAGCCTGCTTAAAGGCTTGTCCATTTTGTTTATCTTTTCAAAGAACCAGCTCCTAGATTCATTGATCCTTAGAATTGTGCTTTTGGTTTTTATGTCATTTAATTCTGCTCTGATCTTGGTTATTTCCTTCCTTCTACTTGCTCTGGGTTGTCTTTGTTGTTGTTCCTCGAGTTCTTGTAGGCATAGGGTTAGGTTGTTTATTTGAAACATTTCTATCTTTTTTAGGTAAGCTTGTATCGCTATGAACTTCCCTCTCAGGACTGCCTTCACTGTGTCCTATAAGTTTTGGATTGTTGTGAGATCATTTTCATTTGTTTCCAGAAACTTTTTGATTTCTTCTCTAATTTCATTCTTGACCCATTCATTGTTTAATAGCATGTTATTCAATCTCTGTGATTTTGAGTGCTTTGGGTTTTTTTTCCTTGAGGTTGGTTTCTAGTTTCAGTCCCTTGTGGCTGGAGAAAATGCTTGATATGATTTCAATGTTCTTGACTTTGTTGAGACTTGTTTTGTGTCCTATCATGTGATCTATCTTTGAAAATATTCCATGTGCATTTGAAAAGAATGTGTATTTTGCTTCTTTGGGATGAAGGGCTCTACATATATTAGTTAAGTCCATTTCATCTAGAGTGTTGTTCAATGCCACAATATCTTTGTTGATATTTTGTTTGGAAGATCTGTCCATTTTTGACAGTGGGGTGTTAAAATCTCCTACTATAAGTGTGTTGCTGTCAATATCTTTCTTGAAGTCCTCCAAGATTTTCTTTATGTATTTGGGTGCTCCTGTGTTGGGTGCATATATATTTACTATGTTTACATCTTCTTGATGGGCTCTTCCCTTGAGTATTATGAAGTGACCTTCTGGGCCTCTTTTTATGGTTCTTTTTTTGAAGTCTATTTTGTCTGATATGAGTATCGCTACCCCAGCTTTTTTTCCCCTGTCCATTTGCTTGGAAAATTTGTTTCCAGCCCTTCACTTTCAGTCTGTGTAGGTCTTTTGTTCTGAGATGGGTCTCCTGTAGGCAACATATGTGTGAGTCACGTTTTCTTATCCATGCCACTATTCTGTGTCTTTTGATTGGGGCATTTAATCCATTTACATTTAAGGTTATTATTGATAGGTACTTATTTATTGCCATTTTTTTTCATAACCGTGTTCCTCTCTCTTTCACGGTTTTTCTTCTTGTTCTTAAAACAGGCCCTTTAGCTTCTCCTGCAGGGCTGGTTTGGAGGAGGTATATTCTTTGAGGCTTCTTTTGTCTGGGAAGCTCCTTATTTGGCCTTCCATCTTAATTGAGAGCCTTGCTGAATAAAGTAGTTTTGGTTGCAGGCCTCTGGTTTTCATTACTTGGAATATGCCTTGCCATTCCCTTCTGTCTTGGAGTGTTTTCATTGAGAAGTCAGCTGCTAACCTTATTGGGGCACCCTTGTATGTTACTTCCTGTTTCTCCCTTGCTGCTTTTAAGATTCTCTCTTTGTCTTGGAATTTTGCCATTTTAATTATGATTTGTCTTGAAGTGGGCTTCTTTGGGTTCCTTTTGATTGGTACTCTGTGTTTTCTGGATTTGTGTTACTTTTTCTCTCATCAAATTAGGGAAGTTTTCCATCATTACTTTTTCAAAAAGGTTTCTATCCCTTGCTCTTCTTCTTCTCCTTCTGGCATCCCTATTATACAGATATTATTATGTTTCATATTGTCCTGCATTTCCCTTAATCCCTCTTCATTCTTTTTGAGCCTCTTTTCCATGTCTCACTCATTCTGGGTGTTTTTTTCTACCTTGTCCTTCAGCTCCTCTATCTGATCCTCTGCTTCATTGAGCCTGCTTTTGATTCCTTCTACTGTGTTCTTCAGTTCAGAAATTGTATTCTTCATTTCCTGTTGGCCCTTGTTGATATTTTCTATTTCCTTTTTCATGTTGATATAGTTTGCAGTAAGTTCATTTTAGTTTCCCTGTACTTTTTGGTAATTCTCTGTGAGCTCATTGAGCTTCCTGATAACCATTGCTTTGAACTTGATAACTGATAAGTTGATGTGCCTCTATTTCATTTAGCATTCATTCTGAGGCTTCCTCCTTTCCTTTCATTTGGGGATTGTTTCTTTGTCTTCTTATTGTTTGTGAGACTCTTCTTGTTAGCCTCTGCTTCTTAAATTGATCTGTTCTGACTCCCTGGGTTTATGGTGTGAACTTCCATGGTAGAATACCTGTGAGTTTCAGTGGTGCTGTCTCCTTGAGCTCTTGAGCTCACTGGTCTTGGGCTGTTTTTTATGTTGGCTCTGTGTATATCTTTGAGTTTTGATTGTTGTTGGGTCTTTCTTTGATGGGTCCTTCCCTCCAACTCGTTAACTGAGGGTCACTCTGTCCACCACCTCTTGTATTCTTTTGTGCAGGTGTGGGCAGGTTGTGTCGAAGCTGGTTCTTCTGTGTGCACGAGGTTTTGAGGATTCTCTATTGTTCTTGTTCAGTTGTTTGTTCTGGGTAATTTTCCACTATTTAGTTGTATTTCCAGATAGGTCCTGGGTTGAGTTAGTGTGGCTTCTACTCCCTCCGTTACCTTCTTCCATTGTTATCTTTTGGTGGTTCCTTTGTTGGTGGGTTTCCTCTTCCAACAGGCATCTTGGTGCTCACAGCTTCTACCTACTCTTTTTTGTGATCAGTTGGAAGGGGAAGGCAAAATGGCTTAAGACAGCAAGATTGTATTCTATGATATTTACAGTACCAGCACATAGAGAAAAGATAGGAGATCCTTTGGATATGTATAGTGTTAACTATGATATTTCACCCAACTAGCTACTTTTTGGAAAGGATGGAAAGAAGATAAGACTTCTGTTGCTGGGGGTGGGGGAAGGATTGTGAGTTGTATCTAGAAGGCAATGAGCTTGTGGGAGGTCAGTTTATGAGGTAACGTGAGAGTAAAGGAACAGGTGTAGCATGTGAGAGAATAGAGCTACCCACTACAGTAATAAAGTCCAGGAAACCGTGAAGTGGGTTAAGGTCTGGGAGGGGTGTTGTGTAATATTTACAATTGTATGGAACAGCTATTATTTACAATAATAATGGAGCAACAGTCGTATGATAGAATCTATGTGATCCAGATAACCAGAATAGGAAGTATAGGACCTAGAGTAGTGTGCTAATGGAACACAAGTGAAGTGAAAGACAGTAAATTAACAATACACTATGAAAGAGATATCAGGGGAAATCAGTCAAACAATGCAATTTAACCAGCCAAGCAAAGAAGACTAAACAGAAAGAAGAGAAATACAAAAATACTAATAAAATAAAAGATGTAAGAATAATGAAAAAATAATAATACAAATATGCAACAACTTGCATGTTCTCTGTAGTAGCAAAGTGAAATTTGTCTCACTGTCTCAGCTGTTGGGATGCCCCCTCTTTGGGTCTAAGTCTGGTCTTTTCACAGTTCCAGGCTTTTTTGTCTTACTTGTGGGAGGAGGAGGAGAATAAGAATAAGAATAAGAATAAGAGGAAGAGGAAGAGGAAGAAAAAAAGAAGAAGAAGAAGAAGAAGAAGAAGAGAGGAAGGAAGAAGAGAAAAAGGGAAAGAAAGGAAGAAGGAATAAAATAAGAAAGAGGGAAAGAGAGGACAAAGGAATTAAAAGATAAAAAAAATAATAAAAAATAATTACTTAAAAAAAGAGCCTCCTGCTGGCTTCAAACTGGCTGAGTCAATTTTGCTGGTCTTCCTGGCTGCAGCAGGCTGAGGGGTGATTGGTTTTGCTTTTCTCCCTTCCTGATCGGCACTCGGTCACCTTCTAGCCCAGTTCCCCAGCATCCTCAGGTCCTGCAGATTTGGTAGCACACTTTCCCCAGGGCTTCAGGTATGGGATCCAGGGACTTCTGCAGTGCGCACTCTCCCTGAGGCTTTGTGTGTGCGTGCTTGGCCGGCCGCCTCTGGTCCCTCAAGTTCAGGCGCACACTCTTCCCAGGGTTATGGGAACATGCCCAGGGACTTCTGCACTGCCTGCCTGGGTGGAGAGGAGGCTGGAGTTGGCTGCTGGTGGAGAATTCCTCAAACAATGCCTCTTTTTTCACTTTTTCTTTTTTGAGAAATTCATCCTGCTCAAGCCTGCTACTCCAAACAGAGGCCTGGCCTCTCACACAGCCTCACTCTCTAATCAGACCCGGGCTATCTGGGTCAGGGCCCATCATGGCCTGACTCTCAATTCTCCTCAGCTGACCTCCACAGACCCTGTGGGTGCTCACAACCCCTGTTTGCCACTTAGTCATTATTCCCTTCTCTGCAACTTCAAGCAACCAGATCTCTTCTGGTGCTGCTCAAACCTTGTTGACAGTGGAGGGAGCTGTTGACCCAGCTCCTCCCAAGAACCCTGTGGCAGACCCTGTGGGCACTGGGCCTGGGGCTGCAGCCACCTTGGTCTCTGCGCTGGTCCCAGGGACCTTGTCCTGAAGCACTCTCCTTACCATCTGTTTTTTCAAAGTCCTCTACTGTTTTTGGTCTCCTATCTTCATATATGCTGGGATACTGTTGGCTGTTCACTCTGTTCCTCAATAGATCAGCTAGGTGTTTCACCCATGTGCAGGGGGAAGTGGACTTCACTCCCACTTACCTTGCCACCATCTTCCCTCCTCTCAAAATTTATTTTCTTTTATTTTTCAATCATAGTTTACATTCATAACCATTCTGTATTAGATCTAGATACACAGCAAAGTGGCCAGAAAATCATGTATCTCACAGTGTGGTCCCATTGCTGCCTCAAGTACCCACCTGGCCCCACACATATTCATCACGATGTCATTGACAGTATTCTCTCTGCTGCGATCCACATCTCTGGGACTGTTCTGTAACTACCATCTGCACTGCTTAGTCCCTTCACCTTTTCCATCCAGCTTCCCAAACCCCTCCCCTCTGACCACTGTCAGTCTTCTCTGTATCTGTGAGTCTGTTTCTATTTTGTTGTTTATTTTGTTCATTAGATTTCATGTATAAGTGTAATTATATAGTATTTGTCTTTCTATGTTTGACTTATTTCACTTAGCATACTACCCTCTTGGTCCATTCATGTTGTCACAAATGTTCAGATTTCCTTCCTTTTTGTGGATGAATAATATTCCATTGTATGTGTAGCACTGCTTTTTTATCCTCTCATTTGTTGATGGGCACTTGGGTTGTTTCCATGTCTTGGCTATTGTAAACAATGCTGGAATGAACATAGCAGTGCATATATTCTTTTGAATTAGTGTTTTGGGTATCTTTGGATATATGAGTAGAAGTGTAATCACTGGGTCATAAGGCAGTTCCATTTTTAGGAACCTCCACACTGTTTTCTGTGGGGGCTGTACCAATCTCCATTCCCATCGACAGTGCATGAAGGTTCTCTTCTCCACATTCTCACAAACACTTGTTTGTTTTATTGATGATGGCCATTCTGGCAGCTGTGAGGTGGTATCTCATTGTGATTTTGATTTGCATTTCTCTGATGATTAGTGATGTTGAATAACTTTTCATATGTCTATTGGCCTTTTTGGAGAAGTGTGTCTTCAAGTCCTTTGCCCAGTTTTTAATTGGGTTGTTTGTTTTAATGGTGTTGTCTGAATTCTTTACATATTTTTGGATATTAACCTATTATGAGATGCTTCATTGGTAAACATTTCCCCCAAGCAGTAAGTTGTCTTTATATTTTGTTGATGGTTTCCTTTGGTGTGCAAAAACTTTTTAGTTTGATGTAGTCCCATTTGTTTAATATTCAATATTTCTTTTATTTTTCTTGCCCAAGAAGATATATCAGAAAAAATATTGCTAAGAGAAATGTCAGAGATTTTATTGCCTATGTTTTATTTTTATAGTTTTGAGCCTTTAATCCATTTTGAATTTACTCTTGAAGGTCATCTAGATTCATTTTTGCATGTGTCTGTCCGATTTTTCCAACACCACTTATTGAATAGATGGTCTTTACCCCATTGTATGTTCTTGCCTCCTTTGTCAAATATTAATTGACCATCAAGGTGTGGGTTTATTTCTGAACTCTCTATTATGTTCCATTGATTTATATGTCTGTTTTTATGCCAGTCTCATGCTGTTTTGATTACTGTGGCCTTGTCGTATAGTTTGATATCAAGTAGTATGAGACCTCCAACTTTGTTCTTTTTCTCAAGCTTACTGAAGCAATTCATGATGTTTTGTGTTTCCTTATAAATTTTTATAATATTTGTTCTAGTTCTGTGAAATACACCATTGGGATTTTTTTTTTTTAATTTTTAGAGAGAGGGGAAGGGAAGGAGAGAGGGTGAGAAACATCAATGTGTGGTTGCCTCTTGCACGCCCCCTACTGGGGACCTGGCCCACAACCCAGGCATGTGCCCTGACTGGGAATCAAATCTGTGACCCTTTGCTTCATAGGCCCATGCTCAATCCACTGAGCTTATACCAGCCAGGGCACCACTGGAATCTTGATAGGAATTGTGTTGAATCTATAGATTGCTTTGGGTAGTATGGATATTTTAATGATGTTAATTCTTCCTATCCATCAACATGGTTTATGCTTCCACTTATCTGATCACCCTCAAATATTTCTTTCTTCAGTAGCTTATAATTTTCCAAGTATAAGTATTTTACCTCTCTGGTTAAATTTATTTCTAGGTACCTTATTTTTGTTGCAGTAGTAAATGGGATTTTTTCTCAGTTTCTCTTTCTGATAGTGCATTATTGATGTATAGAAATGTCACCAATTTCTGAATATTAATTTTGTATTCTGTTACTTTGTCAAATTTATTTATTAGCTCTGGTAGCTTTTGGTGGAGTCTTTAGGGTTTTATATGTACAATATTATGTCATCTGTGAATAATTACAATTTCACTTCTTCCTTTCCAATTGTGATGCCTTTTATTTATTCTTCTTGTCAGATTGCTATGACTAGGACTCTCAGTACATGTTGAATAAGAATGGTGAAAGTGGACATTCCTGCCTTGTACCTGATCCTAAGGGAAACACCTTTAGTTTTTGCCCATTAGGAGTGTTATTAGTGGGATGGTCATATATAGCCTTTATTATGTTGAGGTATATTCCCTCTATTCCCACTTTGCTGAGGCCTTTTATCATAAGTGGGTGCTGGATTTTATCAAATACTTTTCTCCATATATAGACATAATCATGTGGTATATATCTTTTATTTTGCTTGTGTGGTGTATCATACTTATTGATTTGTGGGTATTGTTCCAACCTTGCATCCCTGGAATAAATCCCACTTGATCATGGTGTATGATCTTTTTAATGTATTGCTGGATATGGTTTGCTAATATTTTGTTGAGGATTCTAGCATTTATGTTTATCATGGATATTGGCCTATAATTTCCTTTCTTTGTAGTGTCTTTATCTGGTTTTAGAATTAGGATAATGCTAGCCTTGTAAAATGAACTTAAGAGTTTTTCCCTCCTCTTGAATTTTTTGGAATAGTTTAAGAAGGATAGGTGTTAGTTATTTGAATGTTTGGTAAAATTCCCCTGTGTAGCCATCCAGTTCAGGGTTTTGGGGGAGAGGGTGGGGAGTTTTTTTATTACTACTTCAGTTTCACTAGGTATAATCTGTCTATTCAGATTCTCTGGCTCTTCCTGATTCAGTTTGGAAGACTGTGTGTTTGTAGGAATTAATTCATTTCATCCAGATTGTCCTATTTGTTGGCAATACTTTCTTACAATGCTTTGTATTTCTTTGGTGTCACTTATTCTTTTTCATTTCTGATCGCATTTATTTGGGTCCTCTCTTTTTTTTTTCCTTGATGAGTCTGGTTAATGTTTTGTCAATCTTGTTTATCTTTTCAAAGAACCAACTCTTGGTTTCATTGATCTTTTGTATTTTTTTTAGACTCTATTTCATTTATTTCTGCTCTGATCTTTATTATTTCCTTCCTTCTACTCACTTGGGGCTTTGTTTATTGTTGTTGTTTTTACAGTTTCTTTAATTACAAAGTTAGATTGTTTATTTGAGGGTATTTTTTGTTTGTTTGTTTCCTGAGGTAGGCCTTTAATGCTATGGATTTCCCTATTTAGACTGCTTTTGCCGTGTCCTATAGATTTTGGGTTGTTCTGTTCTCATTTTCATTTGTTTCAAAGTAACTTTTGATTTCTTCCTTGAGCTCATTGTTAACACATTCATTATTTAGTACATGTTATTTAGCCTCCAGGACTTTGTGTGATTTTCAGTTTTTTTCCTGTCATTGATTTCTAGTTTCCTACATTATAGTCATACAAGATGGTTGATATGATTTCAATCTCCTTAAATTTATTGAGACTTAGCCTGTGTCTTAACATGTGTTCTATCCTAGAAAATGTTCCATGTGTGCCTGGAAAGAATGTATATTTTGCTGCTTGAGGGTGAAATGCTCTGAAGATATTACTTAAATCCATCTGATCAAGAAGTGTGTCATCTAATGCCACTGTTTCCTTGTTGATTTTCTGTCTGGAAGATCTATACATTGGTGTGTCAATCTCTCCCTTTATGTCTGTCAAGAATTGCTTTATATATTTAGGTTCTCCTATGTTGGGTACATAAATGTTCACCAGAGTTATATCCTGTCATTGGATTGCTCCTTTCAGCTACCCTATATCTTTTTATTGGAGCATTTAAGCCATTTACATTTAAATTGATTATTGATAGTACATATTTATTGCCATTTTAGTTTTTTAATTCTGTTCCTTTGTTTGTTTGTTTCCCCCCTTCTTTTACTTCTTAAAGCAGGCCCTTTAACATTTCTTGTAGTACTAGTGGCAACAAAGTCCTTTAGCTTTTTCTTGTCTGGGAAGCTCTTCATTTCTCCTTAAATTTTAAATGATAGCCTTGCTGGGTTAAGTAGTCTCAATCTTAGGTCCTTGCCTTACACCACTTTGAATATTTCATGCCAGTTCCTTCTTGGCCCAAAATATTTCTGTTGGTTGAGAGATCAGCTGTAGGTCATTATCTGCTTTTCTCTTGTTACTTTTATAATCCTCTCTTTGTCTTTAACCTTTTTCATTTTAATTATGATGTTTCTTGGTGTGGGCTTCTTTGAGTTTATCTTGTTTCTGACTCTCTGTGCTTCTTAGACTTGTGTCTTTTTCCTTCACTAGGTTAGGGAAATTTTCAGTCATTATTTCTTCAAATAGGTTCTTGATCCCTTGCTCTCTCTCCTCCTTCTGGTAGGTACCCTTATAATGTGGATGTTGTTATGCTTCATGTTGTCCCAAAGTTCCCTTTAACTATCTTTGTTCTTTTTAATTTTTTTTTTTAGCTACTCTAATTGGGTGGTTTTTTTCTACCTTATCTCCCAAATCACTGATTCAGTCCTCTGCTTTATCCAAACTACTGTGTTTATTCCTTCCAGTGTATTCTTGATGTCAGATATGGTATTCTTCCTTTTTGACTAGTTCTTTTTATGGTTTCTATGTCCTTTTTTAATTCTTGTAATTCTTACTAAGTTTCTTGAGCATTCTTATAACCATGGCTTTGAACACTATGTCTGATAGATGTTTGCCTCCATTTCATTTAGATTTTTTTCTGGAGATTACTCCTGTTCTTATATTTAGGGCCTGTTTCTTTGCCTCCCCCCTTTGGCTGTCTCTTTGCATTTGTTTCTATATATTAGATAGATCTGCTATGAATCCCAGTCTTCATGGGTTGGCCTTATGTTGTAGGTGTCCTTTAGGACCCAGTAGTGTGAACTCTTTGATCCCCTGGGCTGGGGTTGGGTTCTCTAGGAGTGTCCCTTGTGTGGGTTGTGTGGGACCTCCTTTTGTAATTGAGTCTTGATTGCTGCTGGCCCCTTCATGCATGGGATTGACTCTCAGGATGACTGACTATGAGGCTCAAACCCAAGCACGGCATGCAACCTGCCGTGCAGGTATGATCTCGATGTGGCTTCTTCTGCAAATCCTTGGTTATAAGACTCCTCTTGAGCTAGTTTTTTAGTTTCTTCAGGGTGACTGTTCCCCAATTTAGTTGTATTCCCAGTTTGGTCCTGGGAGAAGGTGAGTGCAAGATCCACTTACTTTATTGCCCTCTTGAAAAGTCCTAAGTGCATTTTTTTTTCATTCTCACCAGCAGACATTTTTTAAAAATTGCTTTTAGAGAGAGAGGAAATGGGGGAAGAGAAGAGAGACGCATTGATGTGTGCGAGAAACACTGATCAGTTGCCTCCTATATGCACTCCAGCTGGGGACTGAACCTGCAACCTAGTCATGTGCCCTGACTTAGAATTGAACTTGCAAGTTTTTGGTTCATGGGATGACACTCCATCCAACTGAGCCCCCTGTTCAGGGCCTAAATGCATTTTTGAATTACGATAGGTTTATCAGGATGTAACTACATCATAAGTCCAGGAACATTTGTACATGATTTAATATGATATGATAAAAATAATATAATATATATTTTAACTAAGTCTTTGAAGCTTTTATTTATAGTATATCTCAAGTCCAACAGGCCATATTGCAAGTGCACCATAGCCACATGTTGTAGGTAGTCACTGTATTGGACAACACAGTTCTAGAAGGAGGGGCCCTGTCTTGCTCTTCTTTGTTTCCACTGCAGGGCACAGTGCTCAGGACAGAGTACATGTTTCATAAATATTTATTTAATAAATAATATCTTCTAACACCTACCTCAACTTATCAGGCCCCAGAGAACATGATAGGTGCAAACTACCATTTTCTCAAAATCAATGTTTTAGACCATGTAGAGTAACTTCATTTGTCATGTTTGAAGAGTAGACAGTTTACTCAGACTTTCTGGTGAGCCTGTATATGTTCTTGGTATTTGTTCCCAGAAGGCAAATAAATGTCTCTCCCTAGAACCCCTGGTATTCACTTTACTTAATTTTATTTGTCATCATCTATTTGTTTATTTGACAAGCATTTATTTGATACTGTGCTAACATTTGGGAAGAGGGGGGACTATATAACAATAAACCATGACCTGTTGACCTTTTATCTTGGAGAAAATGTTGTTCATACATAAAAATTACAAAAAATAATAGAGAGATCTGTTTCCTGCCAGGATAAATTAGCATGTGTTATTGGTTCCCACACATAAAAATTATCCCTGGGGAAACCACAGAGGGAAAGTAGCGGGAACCCCTAGTGAGACTGAAAGGTGTTTTGAACTAGTGAGTGAGCTGCTGGCTCTACCTTGAGAAGACCTGTCAGAAATGCTTGCTCTTGCCTTTCCCTGGTGTCAGCCCTGGACAATCATTGCTTGCCCCAAGCTTCAGAAAACAGTGCAAGATCCTGATTGTGGTATTGCTGTTGAGGGTTGGGGAGAAAATCAAGCCTGAAATCCCTGCTGGAGTGGGGAGGAGACGGGGACAACAGTCACAACTGACTGCCATGGTCATTCACTCTCCCAGCACTTCACCAGGAAGGATCAGCCCCTCCCCATGCTCCTCATCCTGAAGCCTCCACCTGGAGTGTCACTTAGCCAGAAGACACCAATAGGTTAGTAACTGTGGTTTGGTGTTGTCTTATGACTCCTTCCCTTCCCTCTCTTTACACTCATGGTACTGAATAGATGGGCACTCGCTGGCCAAATAACAACTCCCTCTCTTTAAAGAGTATCACCACCTCAAAAGAAAAAAACACAGGCCCATATCTGTCCTTTAAGAAGAAGTATTAGAAAATATAGACCAGCCACTTAAAATGAGCATGAAAATGCATTAAAAGTAAGAGAAACTATTATAATATTAAAAAATAGGGAACATAGGGAAATCTATGTAGAAGTTCTAGGTATAAAGAATATAATTGTCAAAGTAAAATTACATTAATAGGAATAAATAGTAGGAGAGACACTGAAAAACAATGAGTAAGTTGGAGGACTACACTGAAGAACTCATCAGAATAAAAGATAGAAGGATAAAAAATTGAATATAAAGCCAAAGAAAGGCAAATAGCATATGATTTCACTTATATGTAGAATCTAAAAATCAAAAGAAATGAACCAACAAAACAGAAACAGACTCATAGATAAAGAGAATAGAATGGCGGTGGCAGATAGGAGGGAGGTTGGGGAATTGGGGGGAAAAGGTGAAGGGATTAAAAAGTATGAATAGGCAGTTACATAACAGTTATGGGGATATAAAGTACAGCATATGGAATACAGTCAATAATATTGTAAAATCTATGTATGGTATCAGATGGGTATTAGATTTATCAGAGGTGAACACTTCTTAAAGTATATACATGTCTAATTGCTATGTTATACACCTGAAACTAATATCATACTGTATGTCAACTGTAATAGAAAAAAAGAATAAAGAGAAGAAAGTTCAAAAGACATGGAGGAGACTTCTGGCCAAGATGGAGGTGTAGGTGGACACACTGTGCCTCCTTTCACAACCAAAATTAAGGACAACAAAGCTTTAGAAACAAGAAAACAACCAGAAGTGATAGAAAATTGAATTGTAGACTTCCGGCCAAGATGGAGGCGTAGGCAGATGCACTGTGCCTCTTCTCACAACCAAAATTAAGGACAACAAAGATTTAGAAACAAGAAAACAACCAGAACTCAGAAAATCAAACTGTTTGGAAGTCCAACAACAATCCATCCAGACCGGTAAGAGGGGCGGAGTTGCGGCAGGAAAAAGCGGAGGTGCGGGCGCGCACGCAGGCAGCAGCGGCTTGCAGCCCCCAGGTGCACAGGCAGTGACTAGCAGACCCTGGGCCCGGGGTGGCAACTGTGCAGAACTAGTGAGGCCGCACAAGGCAGCTGGCTGACCAGGTGGTCCCACATTCACTCGCAGATAATCCAGGCAAAGGGGAAGCGGTGAAAGGAACTGGAATCTGAGAGTGCGTAAAGCAACCGTCATTATCTCCTCTCAGACCCCGCCCCCACATACAGCGTCACTACCCAGCGACTGGGCTGTCCCACCCTGGGGAACACCTGAGGCTCCACCCCTCACTACGTAACAGCCACGGCTAGACAAAACAAACAAACCAGCCAAAAAAACCCTAGAAATGAAAATGGCTCAAACCGGAGAACAAATCAAAGCCCCAGAGCCAACTTATCTAAGCGATGAAGAGATTGCCAACCTATCAGATGCACAATTCAAAACCCTGGTAATCAGGATGCTTACAGAATTGGTTGATTTTGCTCACAAATTAGATGAAAAAATGAAGGCTACAATAAGTGAAATGAAGAAAGATGCATGGGGAACCAACAGAGATGGGAGGAAAACTGGGACTCAAATCAATGGAGTGGAC
>PVKU01011661.1:0-41754 GCA_004027475.1 Anoura caudifer | reverse complement strand
GTGCCTTGGTGTATTCCTCCTTGGGTCCAACTTCTTTGGGACTCTCTGAGCTTCCTGGACTTCCTGGAAGACTATTTCCTTTGCCAGATTGGGGAAGTTCTCCTTTATTATTTGTTCAAATAAGTTTTCCACTGGTTGCTCTTCTTCTTCCCCTTCTGGTACCCCTATAATTCGGATGTTGGGACGTTTAAAGATGTCCCGGAGGTTCCTAAGCCTCTCCTCATTTTTTTGAATTCTTGTTTCTTCCTTGTTTTCTGTTTGGTTGTTTCTTTCTTCCTTCTGGTCCATTCCATTGATTTGAGTCCCAGTTTTCTTCCCATCTCTGTTGGTTCCCCATGCATCGTTCTTCATTTCACTTATTGTAGCCTTCATTTTTTTCATCTAATTTGTGAGCAAAATCAACCAATTCTGTGAGCATCCTGATCACCAGGGCTTTGAATTGTGCATCTGATGGATTGGCAATCTCTTCATCGCTTAGACAAATTGGCTCTGGGGCTTTGATTTGTTCTCCAGTTTGAGCCATATTCATTTCTGGGTGCTTTGTTTTTTTGTTTGTTTGTGTTTTTTTGGTTTAGTCGTGGCTGTTATGTAGTGAGGGGTGGAGACTCAGGTGTTCCCCAGGGCGGGACAGCCCAGTCGCTGAGTAGTGACGCTGTATGTGGGGGCGGGGTCTGAGAGGAGATAATGGTGGTTGCTTTGCTCACTCTCAGATTCCAGTCCCTTTCACAGCTTCCCCTTTGCCTGGATTATCTGCGCGTGAATGTGGGACCACCCGGTCAGCCAGCCGCCTTGTGCGGCCTCACTGGTTCTGCACAGTTGCCGCCTGTGCACCTGGGGGCTGCCAGCTGCTGCTGCCTGCGTGCCCTGTCTGCACCTCCGCTTTTTCCTGCTGTGACTCCGCCCCTCTTACCGGTCTGGATGAATGGTTGTTGGACTTCCTAACAGTTCGATTTTCTGAGTTCTGGTTGTTTTCTTGTTTCTAAATCTTTGTTGTCCTTAATTTTGGTTGTGAGAGGAGACACAGTGTGTCTGCCTACGCCTCCATCTTGGCCGGAAGTAAATTCACCAATTTTGATAAGATGTTTTTAAATGCATGCTGGTAAGACAGCTATCACAATATAATCTAACAAAATTGTCCTGAATGAAGCTAAAGATGGCTAAGCACTACTAGAGCCATTTTAAAGAAAAAAAAAAAACAAACTTTTTGGCCAACCCAATACTTACCAGAATTTCCTTTTCTTCTATGCTTTGTTAAGGTGTGCCACAAGAGAGATTCTTACAAGACTGGGAGGGTAAAGCGGAAGTAGCAATAATTTTGTACTATTGTTGATCATCTGCTAATTCACTTTGTTGGCATGGAGGATCACTTGGACCAGGTATGTGTATTTGGCTCTGAGGCTTCTATAGGATGCCTTCATTGCCCAGGTCAGACACAGGAGACAATAAGAATGGACACAGGATTCAGACCTTAGGGGATTCCAGCTCATGTTCATGAGATTCTGGCCTGCTCATGAACTTCCTTTCCTGACTGCTGCTCTCTGGACTTCAGACTGCAGTATTAGATGTTGAGACAGCTTTTCAGGGACTATTGAAATAGGTCCCTTCCCTGCCAAATGCAAGCCAATATCCTGAAATAAATCTTGTGTGTGTGTATATATGTTTCCTAGTAGATACAAGTAGATACTCCTGACAGATACAAGATCCAAGCTTCTTTCCTTGTCTACATCCTACATTGCATTTTAAGTATTATGCTCAGTCACAGTTCTCCACGTAATATCAAATTAAGCAATGACTGTTGTTATAGAAACAAATCAAGAACTACTATAACTTCATTAGTGTGGGTACTTCTTTTCCCCCATATAGTCATTTGGCACCTATAAAAACACAATTTGTTGGTGATGGTGATGGCTGTTTCCTTGTTTGTCTTAGTTTTTGGAGTTGTATTGTGTCTGTGTAAATCATTTCTTCCTCCAAGTTACACTATTTTGGCTGTTGCTTGCCTCCCCACTCCACCTTTAATGGTAAATACCTTTAGGATATGGCCCAAATACCTTTAGGATAATTTCTTTTTATTTCTCTACATATAATATTGGACACAGTCACTTGCACCTTAAGTTCTCAATAAATAACTGTTGAATCACAGCAAATCTGTCAAAAATGAAGTTTGAGATATTATCTGACTTCTAAGCTAATAAGTCACCTGCCACAGTTTCATAGGTGCTGGCAGAAGGACAGAAACCCTTGGGATAGAGACAAAGGACTGTGTGACTTACAACACAGCATGTAGCATAGGCTTCATGTTTACATCAGTTACTTTGCCTCCGAAGTCCTAATGAATCTGAGTCATGGTGGTGGAATCCTGAGTTTAACTTCACTCTAAACTTCTAAGGAGGGAGGAAAACATTATCAATATTATTCTAGTCAGGAAACAATATGTGCACTGACTCACAGGGAAACACTATTTCTATTCTCTCAGGCTGTTTACTTTACAAACATCCTTGAAAAGATGGTCCAGGACAAAACTGTCATAAAAAGTGTGGAAACACCATATAGAATCCCCACCCCTACTCCTTCCTTCCAATAGAATTGTCTACTCTCAAATAGTAGCTATTTCTCAAATTTCATGAAATGGAATTTTGTATGTTTTTTATATTGAAAATGCAGGTATGTTTTCTTTTAATACAGTTTTTGTTTTCTATAGATCTCATCCCCAAATATTTACAGTTTGACCCAAAATTGGCTCATTCTCTATAATTAAATACCATTGGATCTGGCATTACATCCCAATTTAAAAGCATATAGCAAGGATGTACTATTAATCTCCATGGAGATAGCTGAGCTGCCAATAACCTCTTAAATTCACACTCTCTCTCTCTCTCTCTCTCTCTCTCTCTCTCTCTCTCACACACACACACACACACACACACACACACACAAAATCAGTGGATTGAGTGCAAGAAATTGGGAGTATATGAATAGATTCATTCGGCTCAATTAACTTGTACATTCCCAGAAATACTGAGTGCAAATAGAAGTTCTTATGCCAATGATATATATTTTGGCCCAGTATGCAAAAGTTAAAATTTCTTTGGAGTAATATAAATCAGACAGAAAACCAATTATTTTCTTCTTTTCCTTTTCCTTTATTTCCTCCAAGCTAGCCCTTCAAGTTCTACTTGGATATTTAAATCATGTTAAAATTTGAGTGCCTAAATATTTCATTTCCATTACAGTCCCTAAGGTTCATCAATTTTAAAGATGGATTATAAATCTATATCAAGTTATTCCTGGGAAATACGGTGACCAAAATAGCTTCTTGAGCTGTACATCCAATTTCATTCTTTTTCTATGCTGAATTTTATAACCAGGGCATTTTAAAGGGATAAAAGAAATATGGCTGATTGAGAAGTAAACTATTTTGAATACTATTTTGAATAGTTGATATTAGGAATAAGGTCAAAATAGCATTGAAAAACACATTTCTAAAAAGCTGAAACCATGAAAAATATTTATACTCATGCAAATTCTGCATATGATTTTAAGCAGTTTGAATTTGAGTTTCCATTTATTTTAAATATGGACTTATGTAGAAAATATCAACAATTTCATGATTTTAGAGGAATTAATGTATAAAATAGATAATAAAATGAATAGACCACTAAATAAGACATCTGCCTATATGGCTTAATCATGTAAATTATTGTACTTCATTTTTATGTCAGTTTTAAATAATATACAAGAAACTTAGGAAAACCTTCATTTTGTGAATACTAAAATGAATTCAGGGAGTTTATGTGTTTTTCCCAAGGTTACAAAGAGAATAAATAATAGTGTCATACTAGAGCTCAGCATTTCTTGGCCAGGATTATTTCACTATGTTCTATTACTAATTCACTTTTATTACTAATATATATCATTTGTCAACATTAAACATGTATCTGGCACTGTGTAAGGAGATTTTTCAGTGGCTATCTCATTTAATTTTCATAACAAGGCAATCAGATAGGGTCAGTTATTATCTTCATGATATTCAATATGTTGAATATTATGGTCTCTCTGTGACCTCATAAGGTCACAGAGAGAGCAAGCTTAATTCCAGTCTCAAAATCTAGCTACTTTGGAAGAAGGAATCAGCTGAAATTCAAACGTAGAAACTAAGTGCATTCAGGAACCTCTCAATTATACACATCCATATCATGCACTAAGGATTTTGAATAATTTCTCTGTCAAGAATAAAATGTGTTTTTAAGATTCCATGAACCTCTTAAGCTTATTACAAATGTAAATTCAAACATGCTATTTTAATAGAAGATTAAACCTTAGAATGAATTACCAACAGAAAATCCTGTCAATAAATAACAATTTCTGTAATGTGTAGTGAATAAAGTAATATCAATCAAAGCAAAGCATCTCTTTCAAAGTTATTTTGAAATATGTTAGCAGGTAAAATATTTTCATTTCAAGTACAGAAAGTTAACATTACATTCACTTTTTATGACATTCATTGCTCATTTGATCTGAATGATGATTCAGAGGCAGGAACTCCATCTAGGTTCTGTTTATTATTCTCTGCAAATTTCATATCACTGTGATGTTCTGGAAACAAACAAATTATTATTCATATCCCACAGGGAAAGCCAAGCTCTATATAAAATTGTAGCCAGTCAGCTCCATTTCTACAAAAGTGTTTTCGAAGGAACAGATTTTCCTTGCAGCTTTGTCAAGGAAAGAAAAATAATCACAATGCATTCAAGCTCAAAATCCTTGAAATCTGTCCCACTACAGGCCTAGTAGATTTTGAAATCACATTTTAAAGCAGTGGGAATCCAGAGAGAATCTGACCTACTGCTAAATATAACTACAGAAAGATTTTTTATGTTGGCTTTGCCTTTTCAGAAATAGATAAGACAAAATATAGTGTTTACAAAGAACTGCATCACAAAGATTGAGAAATTAGATCCAATTAAAAGTTACAGAAAAATGGATTTTTATACTGTTTCATTTAAGTCTTAAAAATCTGACTTAGTAAAATAATTTCCACTTCTTTCTTTGAGGAATTTTTACATAGAAATATACATAGACAAAACACTGTGTTGGAATTATTAAAAATTCTTAATTATATGATAATCTTATGTTTTCATGATAAATTGTCCTTTCCCTAGGAAAGGACAATGGCCCCTTTCCCAACTATCCTTTGTAACAAATGCTCACTGCACCAGCTACACCAAAGCCATTCCACTCTCTTACTTCATGTTTATATAAACACACTGAATGAGTTTTCTGCTTAGATCACATCTGCTAAAGCACATTGTGAAAACTGTTTTAAACTTACTTATTTTTATTCAATTTATTTTTCTTCTTTGTATTTTAAGTGATGTAAGAAATATCTTAATTTAGCACTTTTTTATTTATAAAAATGTTAAATTAATTATTTTATAGTGTCATTAGAACATTTTGCTTTTTCAATGAAGACAATTTTAACAGTTTCATCTGCTTTAGTGATACCTAATTTTAGGTAGGACTCTGAATGCATAGCTTAATGGAAATAATAGATCCACTTGGGATAAATTATGCCTTTTGTTAAGAAAAATGTAACAATATGTAAAAAATATAATAATTGATAGATCATTCATGATAAACTTCCATTTACTAGACAACAAAAAAACCCAGCATCTTTTTAAAATAGGAATAGTTAACATTTTCTTATCACAATGCAGTAAAACTACACATCTAAAATGAACACAAAAATTGTATTTATCTATAAATTATATTAAAACAAAATGCAAAGCTATCTCCTACACAATATAGGAGTTATATTGGAAATTCATTCACAAATTATAATATCTTTAAAATTATTATAAGCAAATCAATAAACAATAAGTGCTGGTAATGATTTAGAGAAAAGAGAACCCTAGTGCATTATTGGTGGGAATGCAGACTGGTGCAGTCACTGTGGAAAACAGTGTGAAATTTCCTCAGAAAACTAAGAATGGAACTGCCTTTTGACCCAGCAATTCCACTGCTGCCAAAGATCCCTGAAACACCAGTCCAAAAAGAATCTATGTACTCCAATGTTCATAGCAGCACAATTTACAATAGCCAAGTGCTAGAAGCAACCTAAGTGCCCCTCAATAAATTAGTGGATCAAAAAAATATGGTACATTTACAAAATAGAATACTAAGCATCAGAAAGAAAGAAGGAGCTCCTACCCTTCATGACAGCAAGGATGGAACTGGAGAGCATTATGCTAAGTGAAATAAGTCAGGCAGTAAAAGACAAATACGATATGATCTCACCTATAAGTTGAACCAAATCAACAAAACAAGCAAGTGAACAACATAGAACCAGAGACATTGAAATAAATAACAAACTGACAGTATCTAGAGGGCAGTGGGGAGGGAGATAATGGGGAAAAGAAGGGGAGGGGGAAAGTGGTGGCAGGAAAATGGAGACAACCGTACTTGAACAACAAAAAACAAAAAGAAAAAAATACAACCAAAACAGTACTATGTTAGGAAAACAAATGAATAAAATACTTTTTAAAAATCTTTTAAAAATAAAGAAAAATAAAAAATATTTAAGAAATAAAATAAAATTATGGCCATTTAAACCTGGCATATAAATATGTGTGGGACAGCAAAATAGCCTTAAAAGAAAAAAAAAATAATTATAAAAGTAGTACATATACTCATAGAAAAAGAAAAAGAAGAAAATAAACAACTCAGGCATTCAAGACACAAGGATAGGAATGAAAACAAAATTATGACAGGAAACCATACTGAAGAGAATGATCAATGTTAAAGCCAAACTTAACAAAGGAGAACTGAGAAGTGCTTAGTGTTTCGCTTGCTCTTTCCTCCTCCAGCCCATCCATGGGCTTGTTCTCATAACCAATTCAGAATTGCAAGAGGGTAAATGGAAGCTACTCACTGGAAACTAGCACAGCAGCACTTTCACACTCGCATACTAGCATCCTCTGTTAGCGAAACCAAACCACAAGGCCAGCACAGAGTCAGTGCAGGGCAGAACAATGAAGTGACAGGGCAAAGGCTGTTCGATATGGTCAAGCCACTAATTTAACGCAACAGTGCAATCAACCGGTCCCTCAATATGAAGCATATCTGCCTCTTTATTTCTCTCATTTTTCTCTAATCAACTACACATTTTGAAATGATCATGTAAAAATCTGCATCTATTTTATAAAGCTTTATTTTGGGGGTCTCTCTACAATGAACTTGATATATTCCCTTTCCTTTACATTTTCTCCAATATTTATTTACATGAAACCTTCCAAATTTCTGTATTTTTAATGTTTAATGAATATAGAATTATAGTTATTTTTTTGTCTACTTATTCTTAAAATGTATTCTTCTTTTATAAGTAAGCCTGCTGGGGAAATACCAGACATAATCATCAAACAAAGCCCACCAGAGATATAATTTGCATTTTAAAATTTAAATACTTATTATAACTCAAGTTATAACCAGTTCTTTGAAAACTACCTCATGCCCTTGATTGAAAAGAACAATAAGAGTATTCAGGAGAGCCATATATTGATTTGCAACTCTTCAAAAACAGATATGTTGTTTTCTTTATTACCTAGTTTAATCTATATCACTGTTTTTCAATTTCATTGTTCTCTATAATATATGCTATATAATGCCACCTATTCAAGAAAAATGAAAGTACTTAAGGATCTTGAAATATATTCAGTATTAAAACTGTCTACTAAATAAAATGATCCATAATAAATAAATACCTATTAAGAATGCATGCCCTGGCTTGTGTAGCTCAGTGGGTTGAGTGCAGGCCTGCGAACTAAAGGGTTGCTGGTTAGATACCCAGTCAGGGCACATGTCCGGGTTGCAGGCCAAGTTCCCAGCATGGGGTGTGTGAGAGGCAACCACCCATTGATATTTATCTCCCTCTCTTTCTCCTTTCCTTCTCCTCTCTCTAAAAATAAATAAATAAAATCTTTAAAAAATAATGCAGAAAGTTCTAGAGCTGCAGCATCATACAGTTGGAAATTTTTCTACTTAAATGAACTTTTTTCAAAGTACCTTGTCCCTTTTAAAGTGGATTTTTCACTTGTTGCTTTTATATAGATGTCAACAGAGCCTTGGAAACAAAGTTTCTTAATGTATAATGATAGATACTCCTAAAATAAAGTTCTTCATTATTATTCAAATAATTGGAACTGAACACAGAAACATATAAATTATCAGCTGAAGATGGAGAACTCACAATCTCCTTGCTCAATGGAACAATATCTTATTTATTATTGTTACAAGGTAATTTAAGATTAAGGAAAACTCATGTTGAAAATTGTCCTAAATAATGAGACATAGTGATTTTTACTCTTCTTGATTATATACAATTTTGTAACTTTCCCAAAGTAAAAATACAGACAAACAATACGAGGCATTAAGTAGATTACCTTTCCATTTTTAATAATTTCTTATGTCATGCCTAAGCTTTTTACTTTGATGTAGAACTATTTACTTTGTGTTTGTTTCCCTTGCTGATGGAGTCAAATCCACAAAAATATGAGGTCTTTCCAGAAGGTATCCAGCCATGTAATGTGAAAAATAGAGACATTTATTAAAGAAGATATAGGATATCTTCTTTAATAAAGATACAAGAAACATTGTACATAGGACAATGACTCCTCAGTCCCCTTCAACTTGGGCATCTTGGGACCTCACACAGTTCTCCCACTCACTGTTAGCTGCCCTGCTGTATTTTACTGAATCTCATCAAAGTTCTGAAAGCTCTTCCCTTTCAAAGGTGATTTTAGTTTTGGGAAAAGCCAGAAGTCACAGGTCACCAAATCTGGGCTGCAGTTGTGCTGAGTCACCTGGGTGATTTGATGTTTCACCAAAAACTCTGCATGAAACATGATGCATAAGTGGGTACGTTTTTGTGATGAAGCTGCCAGTCACCAGTTGCCCACACCTGTGGCCTTCTGAATCATCTGAATCGTTTCCATGGAGGAATGTTCAAGCTTAGGGCAAAATTTGATGCAGACTCATTGCTGCTCTACTTGCTCAGTCATTTTGAATGTGACAACTACACAGTACACATGCTCAGTCAACGGCATCTATTGCCCCCACTGACTAGTGCAGTAAAGTCATCATTGTTCACACATGCGCATTGCAGGCCACTGTCCTTGGCTGCCAGGTTACATCAGTGCCACACAAAGCATTCTCACTGTATTAACAATTACTAGATTTTTTTTTCGGACAGACTTCATATATCCAAGACTTTTGTAAATGGAAAAGATCTACAAATTATATATCTGATAAGGGGTTAATTTCTCAAACATATAAAGAACTCATACAACTTAACAACAATAAAACAAACAACCCAGTTTAAAAAAAAGAAAAACAATCCAAATTTCAATGCTGTATACCTGAAACTTATATAGCATTACAAATCAATGTTACCTCAATTTAAAAAAACAAAGTTTTCATGCCTTTCATCTTCAAGAGATACCATCACAGTACAACAGAGTAATTATTTTTTCTAGATTCTAATGTTATGAATCTTTTCTAGACATTTTGATTTTTTGGAGTAACTAATCCAGTAATTATTATGTAGTTGTGAAAAAAACATAAAAAAAAAACATGTGCATACACACACACCTAGACAGAAATAGCCATGTTGTATGTATTTTTTCATGTGTGTGAGGTGAGCACAAGAGACTGTCTATGTTGTCTGTGGATTCTGCTATGATGAAACTATCTGTTATAAATAACAAAAACGTGAATGAAAATTACTAACATTGTTGATATTCTAGTTTTCTAAGCTGCTTTACAAAAATGTATCTGATCAAAGATACACTGGTCAAATAGCACTATAATATTCTTGATAAAAGGAATTTGATAGCTTTTAGAAATATGAGGTAATTATGCTTTATAACAAGTATGATTTGTTTCTCATAGAACAAAAGAGACTACCTACTCAATATTGTCGAAATTCTACACTAATGAAGTTTCAGTTATAAAATTGCCTTTCATCTCTTGCAAACTTAATGAATGAAACTGCAAAATATTTTAGTGTAATTAATTCCAGAACTAAGCTATTTGGCTGTGATATTCAAGTGAGAAAAAAACATAGAGATTTTAATACAGATATCTGCAATCAAAATAAAATGGTTTACAAAGAATGCTGTTGTGTGAACTTTTCTAGAATGATTAGCATGGTCCAAGACTTTGTAATTAATATTTCACAAAGATAATCATAATCATTTTCTGTGGTTTCAGAAAAACCATCCATGGTAATATTAAATCATTTGTTTTCCTCTTCTATTTCAATTACTTTGTGTGTGTGTTTCTTCTATTTTATAGGAATGAACAACCTCTTAAATAGTTTGAAATAACTATAACCCAAGTTTCTATATTGCAATATTTTCCTACAACAAATTCAAATTGGTTTTTATACTCCAAATTTTAATTCTGGAGGCTAATTTGGCAGTTTTTTTTTAAATACCTTGATTCTCTGTTTCAACTCTTAGTTTACACATTCTTGCACTTTTCCCCTTGGTCTTGAATTCTACATCTGCCTCAGCACCTACTAGCTTTCCATCAGAATAACCACCTAGTTGACTAGAGACCAAATCGCAGAATAATGAGCAAATAAATTCTTGCTGTTTTAAGCCCCTACATTTTAAGATGTTTTGTACTACAGAACTAAATAACTGATATACCCTTAACAAAAATACTTAAATTCAGTTTGTCTGGCATAAGCATTTGTAAAGTTCTTCATCTGATTCTAATATAAAGTTGGCATTGAGAGCAATGGCTTTAAAAAACTGAGATACCAGAATATTTATCCATAAAACTCCTAAATTGAAATATTTGAACAAGTTTTGTTTTTTAACACTAGGATATAAAGAGGTTAATATACAGTGAATGCTCTGGGACTTATTTCCTGACTGTCTTATAGTAAATATAGATTTTTGAATAGAAAAAAATAAAGTCACTGATATGTGAACAATTTTAGAAAATGATTTGGTGAGTTTATTAACAACAAACTTGACCACAATTAACTAAGTTATTTATTTGATATTTTTGTTAAATTATTAGGTAATGATTTTATTAAGTTACTAGGTTTTGCTAAATTATTAGATATAATTTCGTTAAAGTATTGCTATTAAAATTCACCCAGCCAACAGTGCCTGGCATATACCTGTTCTTCAGCAACTATTTGTTGAATGAATAACTGGTTCCATTTTAGTGATCAATAAGCAGTTATTACTCTTGATCATTTGATTAGCCTTTATGTAAAATAGTCTTATTCTTATAAGGCTCTAATAATAAGTTTGGTCAACTCTGGTTAATACAAATATATCCATTATTTTGAATCCATTTGAGTCAAGATAAACCCTTGAGAATACTCTATTATTTTAATGTAAACATTACCAAAGAATATTTCATAGTTAGTTTTACTGCATGGTGCCTAATTACCTGGGTGGTTAACAATGCTATTGCAATACATATTCCTTTACATTTATAATCTGTAGTAGTTTCCATAAATGTTAGTGACGCTTTTTTGCATATTTTTCATTCTTTTTAAGCTCTGCTACTAAGTTGTATAGTATTATAATGATAACTTGTCTTCCTGACTGATAAATCTTACTAATTGGTCATAGTGTTTTTCTCATACAATTCATAAAGGTCTTAGAAAGACCATTGTATTTCATCTTTAAATATAAATTTCTTCACAAGCTGGTAGAGGGTAGCTTGGAGAATGAAGTAGTGAGACTAGGAAAATGATGTTATCATATGCAGTTCCAATTTCGGATGAGTAGGAGTTTGAGGTATCAAAGTAGAATGTGGGTTTATTTCTGAAAGAGATGCACTTATCATACACATCCTTGCATTAACAAACAGTGAAACAGCTGTGCACACTGACTTATTTAACTATGCTTACCACAGCATTTGTGTATCTGTCTACAGCACCATTTATCAGTATCTGCTTTTTTCTGCCACATTGTGAGGTTCTCAGTTGTAGATAGGCTCTCATTCCTCTTGGTATCATCCCCAAAAAGAAAAGAGCTTAATCTATAGTAGCCATTATGTTAAACTTTGTTGATGTTAATTAATTTTTTTGCCATGTTCTTATAGATGATTTTTAAAACTTGGCATGATTTTGAAAAAATTATCCAGAGATTTTTTCTTTGACTTATTTTCAAAAAGATTTTATTACCTAAATAAAGATTATTTTTATTTTATTCTTTATAGTTTTTGTTTTATTTTTAGTAGGCATGAATTACTTTTGTAATTTCAATATAAATTTAAGAATAATCTAAAAATTATTCTTATTACGTCATTGCTTTACTTAATATTTATTCTTAAAGGGCATGACACAGAAAATATTTACTGAGTACCTGTATGTGTAAGGTCCTATATTAAATTACGTACTTTGAAAAATACTAAATTAAACATAACATATATGTTATCACCAACAGAACCTCTGTAACCATGGCCTAAAACTCATCAGAAAGATGTGTGAGTATGTGTGGAAGATGGTACTCATCAGAGAAACGAGGTGTTGTTCAGATGTCTCTTATAACTTTTCCATGGGTGTAAGAGCAGCTCCATAGTTAGATTCTGCTACACTTCTTAAATTATTTGGCTGTCTTTAAATAAGTCCTTCTTCTCATATTATAAAAATAAAATAGAACAAAAAAAGCCATCTTTATTTTTAAGCAAAAGGATATAAGCAGCGGATTTGTAGCTATTGTTTGTAGATGTGCATCAATCTCTAGAAATAGCAGATATCTTGGCATACTTTGCTTAAAAACAACAATGCATAATACTCATAGTCTGCATATCCCATCTGTGGTCCATGTGATGAAAACCCATTACATGCAGTGATCAAGATTATCAAGGTCCATGTAGAACATTTTTTGATGATCTCCCATAATGTTAAAAATATAAAACAAATCAGGCTGAAAGAAAATCTGCTTAATTAGAACTCACGTAGTGGGCACTCAAGTCTGGCATGGTGTTTAAGTGGTATTATTCTTCTGAAATCAGGTGAGATTGGGCTTGCTCGGGATGGTGTGGCTGTATGGTATTATTCTTGATGGACTATCAAGGCCAGCTTGAAATGCATAAATGAGAGTGGGAAAGCCTCGCATGAACTGAGTTGTAAGCAAAGTTGAAATTAAGTAAATAACCTAAACAACTGAAACACCTAACAAAGTTGATTTCTGGCTCAACAATTTGAATTGACAGCAGAAGAAAATAATTTTGTATGGGAAGGTATAATTAAAGATGCTAAAGAGTAGGATAAGCTAAACATAGTCTTGCTATTTGACTGAGGGTTTTGAAAAGGTGACATATCTTACAGGTGTCAATAAAGAAGGGGCCAGTTTAAACCGATGTTATAAACTAAGTATAAATCATTTCAGACAACTTTAGGCTTGGCTTAAATGCTGGCTTCCTGTAAAAAACATGCACCATTTTAAATAGAACATTTATGAAGTTTTTGGGAGAGTGGACTCTCTGAATCAATTCTTGTCCTCTGTTCAGGAAGTTTACTTACTATGCTCACTGATATAACTATTTCAGAAAAAGTATTATATATATGTACTCATACTAGATCAAAGAGAAATATTTCACTATGTTTTTTAAAAATCTGAAGAGAAAAGAATTTTTTTTCTTGGCTCTCTCATGTGTTTTCTTCCACGTTAAATGTCTGAAGGCAACAGGAATCAAAGGACAACAAATTGAGAACTTACAAAATTCCGTTATGTAATATGTTGTGTTTCAATAGAAGTAGGGATGTTCTTGATTCTGGACATTTCTATAGATTTATTTCTGTTTTATTTCTCTTTTAGCTTCTCTACTATTTCTGAAATTATATAGATATGCATTTAAAGATATAAATATATCAGATATTTATGATATTTAAAAGCATTCTTGTTGATGAATTTATTCTTTAGTTTACTTATTTTCCTTCAGTGATTTAACAGAATAAAATAATTTTTAATTTATATTAGGTAGAACAATGAGTCAATTGCATAAATATACATTATTCTCTATTTTATTATAAAAGCTAATGTATTGTAAAATCATATCATTCATCAATTTGATTTAACATTAAACTCCATACAATGTTATTTATATATTTTTAAGTCTAGGGTGTACTTTAAAAGCAGAAAAAAAAATGCCTTTCAGTCTTTCTAAGCATATTATATTATCATTAGTCACTTAATTTTGTTTCTTATTTGTTATATTCAATTGTTTTCAGATGTTAGCAATAATTCTCAAAATATAAATTAGGGCCCTTTAATAAATGAGAATACCTATAAGGCAGGAGATTAAACACCTACTACTAAAGCTAACAGAAATCACAGATTATGCAACCATTATATTAACGTCTGATTGCTGCTGTAACAAATTACCTTAAACTTGGTGGCTTAAAACAACACGTATTTTGTCTCATAGCTCTGGAAGTCAGAAGTTCCTAATAAATGAAATGGGGCAAATACCAGATACTGGCAGATTCTGGAAATGAATCCATTTCCTCCCCTTTTCCTGTGTCTGGAGGGTGCCCTCTTCTTGGTCTCCTTCCAGCAAATGTAGCATCTCAACCCCTGCTTCTGCTGTCCCACTTTTCTGCTCTGACACTGACCCTCTTGCCTTCCACTTATCAGAGCTCTTTTATTACATTTAGCTCACCTGAATAATTCAATACAACCTCTCTATATCATGATGCTTTAATTTGTTCACATCTAAAATATCACCCACTTTAGGGTGATATTCCTCTTTTACTCTGAAAAATAATATACACACGAATTCTGAAGATTAGGACACTGGCATCTTTGGGATCTTGTCGCTCTGTCAGAACTATTTAAAGAAATGGTAATAACGACCAACCAGCTTCTAGGCTCAGGTTTTGTAAAACTTATTTCAGAGTCTAACTGTTGACCTCACCTTACCTTACTAACACTATTTTGGCTTCTAACCTCTAACGAGTGGCAGTAACTTAGACAGCCTTGTATTATTGTTTGTTCTTGGCTTCTGATATTTTAGAGATCATGATGGCTAAGCTGGCAGGAAAAGACAGACACAGTCACTAAACTGAATCTGCATGTAAATGTCACAATTTAAATATAAGGCACAGTTATCAGTCTATTCAAAGGACAGTCCAAAAAGACTCTAGATGACATAAGAAAACCCTCAGGGCCCATGTGATCATCAGCTTATTCCATGTGCCCTTGATTCAGTATCTTTCTCTCCCTAATCTTTCATAGCATTAACCTGGCTTTATATCTCTGTCTTCCTTGATTACCATTCTCATCCAGAACTCCAGACATTTCTAGCAAATTTATATAAATGAACTGCCTTCACTGACATAACATGAAAGGCACAATTATGAGTCCTGCTGGCCCTGAGAATATGTTTACCCCCATCTTTAGTCTCAGAATATTTCCTGGCTGACCTATAGATGGTGCAGCACATGACTCCTTCTTAGAGAGAGAAGTCAGCCACTGACAGTGGAGGACAAAGGGCAAGAGCTTTTGATAGTCCATGTCCAAACTTCATTCTGAATGACAAATAAAGAACCCATCTTGTTCAGTTATTCTTGCTTTTCCAAAAAGTCCATGCTTGCAGAGGAAGCCCTGCAAATTTTGTAAGGATATGAAGTTCATATGTTTCCTCCTGGAACAATTAAAAGTGGTCATCCTATTTAACAATATTATGAAATGTGTCCACAGCAAGATAGATTTGAAGATGACTAAAGTATGTACAACATGAGAAAGGGGAGTTTTCATTAAAAAGAGAGTACAAACACTTTTGCAAGTTTTACAAAAATACATGGCCATATCAAATAATGGTAGAGCAGTTTTCAGAAGTCTTCAGAAAAGAAGGGGCTGTGTGGCTTACTTCAACAGTATGTTTACCCATTACATGAAGTTAGTCCCTTACTTGCTCAGTATATAGTGGAAACTAGTAAATGTTTACCACATACTTCTGCTATCTTTCTTACTTTCCCCTTTTCTAGAGAATTTATCCATAACACCAGCATTGCTTCATTACTTTAGGGTGATATTCCTTTTTATTTTTACCAGCAGAAAAACAGACTCTTTTCTCCTCTTATCCTCCAAAGTATACCAGCCAAAATATTTGTCAGCTCGTCAACCAGAGAAGTAAGCAAAAGCTTGATTTCCTTAGGCACTAAGATAGCCAGTGCTCACTGACACAAAAGCTAAGTATTAGCATCACCGACCTAGCAAATGTCTACAATGTACAATTCCATGCTGACTTCAGAGGCACTGTTACTGACTGGGGAACTTTCAGTTTCTGGGTGTCTAGGAGGACTGATTACTCTGCTTTTCACCATCTGGTTCAAGATTGGTCATAAATGAAGATCACATGAGGATTAATGTGACACTACCATCTAAATGTAAAATGTTTTGAGATAAACAATTTACTATATATTCATAACTATATAAATGAAGAAACTCTTATACTAATTTTTGAAATTAATATCCTGTATATTTTCATAAACTCTTTGATGATAAATCACCTAGGAATTTTGAGTAAAACTCAACAAAGATAATTTTGAATGTGTACCTGGGCTTTCAAGATAATAAAATAAATTATTAAGGGAAAAAACACAGTTCCATTTTTAATTGGAAGGGTTTCTATGTTTAAAAAGGCTTAGGTGAGTTTAAAATTAGAAAAGCTGAGAAAGAGGTTGTGGTTTTAGGATCCAGAAAATTTTTTTTCTAATTTAAGAAGGTTAAATTACGAAAAAGATTTCTGTTTCTGTTAGGCTTTAATTTCTTCTCTTTCATCCTCTTATCTTAAAATCTTGGTCTTTAGATATAGTGCTGCTTATAACCTCTCCTTGATTACTGTCTTATGATTATTCTGTGGAAGTACAAATAAAAACTCATTCTACTTTTAAGTCATTGGGGGGTAGAGGAAAGTATCTCCATTAAGGGAAAAAAAAATTGCTTTCTACTCAGTACTGCATGTAAATTCCACAGAAGCTAGCAGAAGCAAACAGTAGTGATAAAACCTAGTGGATATGATGTGTGAGGACATTGAGTTAGGAAATGAGGATATGATTAAACTCTTAATACCACTGTTGGCTTATCTGAAAAATGAGAATAACAATATGGTAACCCCCTTAAACAAGGTTTTGCTTTCTTCATTTCAGTTACCTACAAACAACCAAGTTCTAGAAATATTAAGCTGAAAATTCCAGAAATAAATAATTCATAAGTTTTAAATTGCTCATGGTTCAGGTAAAGTGATAACATTTTTCGCAGTCTTCCCCCTGCTCAGGGCATGGCTCACCCCTTTGTCCTGAGTACTTATGCTGTACACTCTACCTACCCGTCAGTCACTTTGGTAGCTCTCTTTATTATCAGGTAAACTGTCACAGCTTTGTAGTGCTTGTGTTACTCTTATTTTATTAATAATGTCACATTCACCTCACTTCATCTCATCACGTAGGCATTTTATTATTTCATGTCATCATGAGAAGGATGAGTACAGTGCAATAAGATACTTTCAAAGAGACCTCTTCACTGGTCACTGTCATCTAAGGGTCACAATAGGATGTGAATATATTGTTTTATATTTTTTTTTCTCTCTGCAATTTAGTTTAGTTAAAGCTTGAGGTATTTCAGGTCCAAAAAGGTTAGGCAGTGTAAACAGATAGTTTTTTTTTTTGCTTCAAATATCTTCTATAAATTGGATATTAGCGCATTACGTTATTAAATTGTAAGAATGATTTCTTACAATTATCTGTCAATTGATTTAAATTAACTTGGGATACTAAGTAATAAGAGAAAGATTAGCAGTTGTTTTGTAACTCATCATGCCTCTCCATAGCACACTGGGAATAAAAGAAGGAAGAAAGAAATAGTTGGGAAAACATCAACCTCTCTGTTTATGCACTAAACTTCCAGTAGAAAGGTAAAAGTGATGATCTGTGGAATGTTTTAGAGAGGGTATCTCTCTGGTCATTACCATCTTGCTGATGGTAAATAAACATGAACTGTAAGCACTTATGGGTCATGATCCACTGAGACATATTAGTGCCAGCTTTGTAATTATCAGATTGTCAATGGATATATTTTCTAACTTAACTCCTTCTGTAGAGGTGATTCCCTATCTGTATTACTTAGAAATTTAATCTGTCGAATTTGGAGGAGGGTGTGTCCTAGTGTGGCAAGAAAGAATTTGGGGAATTGCCTTGATGGTCTCAGATTTCTTTATTGGCTAAGTATATTTTTGCTAATGCATGGTTTTTTATTAAGTTTTTGTTTACTCCCTATTAAACTCTCCACTTTGCCTGATGCTAATTTTTTTTTTATTTTCCTGAAAATTTTCAACTCTACTCAGCTATTTCATAATAAAGGGAAAAAAGGTATCTAATATAAAATTTATATTACATCAACTTTTCTTTCTCTATAGATATCTATAGGTTAATGTTCCATATTTCTCATCTGACCACTGTATTTATTTACTTATTCTAAAAATGTGTCAAATATTATGTTAGGTGTTGTAACTATACTGGCAAAGAATGCAGATTCTTTGCCTAATGGCATGGACTTACAGTTTAGTGACAAATAGATATTAATGTAATATAGCAATTCATAAAGTATCTATAACTTGCTACCCTCTAACCTAGTGCAGAGAGTTAGGAACATTTTCCTTAAAGATGTGTTATCTAAAGTGAGACATGGACTTCCGGCCAAGATGGAGGTGTAGGTGGACACACTGTGCCTCCTCTCACAACCAAAATTAAGGACAACAAAGATTTAGAAACAAGAAAACAACTAGAACTGATAGAAAATTGAATTGTACGGAAGTCCAACAACCATTCATCCAGACCGGTGAGAGGGGTGGAGTCGTGGCAGGAAAAAGCGGAGGTGTGGACTGGGCACACAGGCAGCAGTGGCTGGCAGATCTCAGGTACACAGGTGGCGGCTAGCAGACCCAGTGAGGCCTCGCAAGGTGGCTGGAAAACCGGGTGGTCCCACATTAGCGTGCAGATAATCCAGGTGAAGGGGAAGCAGCGGAAGGGACTGGAATCTGAGAGAGAGCAGAGCAAGTGCCATTGTTTCCTCTCAGACCCTGCTCCCACATACAGCATCACTACCAAGCGAATGGGCTGCCCTACCCTGGGGAACACCTAAGGCTCCACCCCTCACTACGTAACAGCCACGACTAGACCAAACAAAAACAAAAACAAAACAACAACAAAAAAAAACAGAAATAAAAATGGCTCAAACTGGAGAACAAATCAAAGCCTCAGAGCCAATTTATCTAAGTGACGAAGAGATAGCCAACCTATCAGATGCACAGTTCAAAGCCCTGGTGATCAGGATGCTCACAGAATTGGTTGATTTTGCTCAGAAATTATATGAAAAAACAGAGACCACAATAAGTGAAATGAAGAAAAACGTACAGGGAACCAATAGAGATGGGAGGAAAACTGGGACTCAAATCAATGGAGTGGACCAGAAGGAAGAAAGAAACAACCAAACAGAAAACAAGGAAGAAACAAGAATTCAAAAAAATGAGGAGAGGCTTAGGAACCTCTAGGACATCTTTAAATGTCCCAACATCTGAATTATAGGGGTACCAGAAGGGGAAGAGGAAGAGCAACAAGGGGAAAACTTATTTGAACAAATAATAAAGGAGAACTTCCCCAATCTGGCAAAGGAAATAGTCTTCCAGGAAGTCCAGGAAGCTCAGAGAGTCCCAAAGAAGTTGGACCTGAGGAGAAATACACCAAGGCACATCATAATTACATTAGCCAAGATTAAAATGAAGGAGAGCATTCTAGAAGCAGCAAGGGGCAAGGGGACAGTCACCTACAAAGGAGTTCCCATTAGACTGTCAGCTGATTTCTCAAAAGAGACCTTACGGGCAAGAAAGGGCTGGAAAGAAGTATCCCAAGTCATGAAAGTCAAGGATCTACATCCAAGATTGCTCTATCCAGAAGAGGGTATGCATTGTTTGATTTACTTATTTATTATTATCTTTAGAGAGAGGGGAAGTGAGGTTGAAAGAGGAGGAAAACATCAATGTGAGAGAGAAACATTGATCAGTTGTTTCTTGTATGGACCCCAATCAGGGACTGAACCCTCAACCTTGGCATGTTCCCTGACTGGGAATCAAACTGGTAACCTTTTCCTTCATGGGATGATGCCCAACCAACCGAGCCACACCAGTCAGGGCTGTGCACTGTTTTAAATGAAACATTACCATCTTCATTTCCAGATTCAAAACTTTACCCGGGTTTTTGTAGTAATTCACTCCACCTTCATCCATGGACTTGTGTTATCAGTCACCTTCTGTCTCACTGCTACCTTCAAATCCTGCTTACTAACCAACTGTTTCCCCTCTCAAATATCCTCATTATACCTGAACTATAGAATTGCTTCTTTTTTTTTAGTGTAAACACCTTCTCTTGTCCCTTTATTGACAAATGCCCTGAAATATGATGTGCACCATGCCAGAGCGTAAATTTTGTAAGAATTACATGCAGGACACCCATTATTAAACCTCATTCCAAGTCACTGAAGTATAAGTGTTTTTACAAATCATCTGTGAAGTACCTAGTATTATATCAACCATTGAATGTATTACTAATGTGTTATTTGTGATTAGAAGTTTAGCTTATTTGTAAATGAGCTATCCACTCTGGAAGGTTATTAAGAATCACTGAATTCTTGATATTGGTTCTAGGTTATCAAGAAGCATGATTCTTTCTTCAATAAACATTTCTTGGGTAACTGCTAGGTCTGAGATAGGAAACACAAATAAAGTGAAAAACAAACAATGTCAATTCCTTAGTAAGAAATTTGGATGGGACTGTGGTGCTGGTAGGGAAAGGGAATACAGATAAGAAATAATAAATATATGTTAATTTTATGTTTTAGCACCTACTGAAAAGTGATTTCAAACTATAAAGTAGTTTAAATTCATTCATTAATTCATTCACTTATTCAGCAGGTGTCTGTATGGCATGTGTTTTGTGAGTTTACTGTGTTCAGTAGAAATGTCAGTAAGACAGTGTCCTGACCTTAAAGAGCTCAAGGTCTGAGGAGATAATGAGTGGACTGGAGACTGCTTTACAGTGAAGTAGGTGAGAGCACAGAGGCGGGAACAGACCATTGGAGGAGAGGCTCAATTTACTTGAAGGAGCAGAGGCAAGATTTTACAAAGGAGGTAAAATCTCAGGAGGTTTAATTTTTAAAGTAAAATGAGTGTAAGGTTATTACAGATTGAATGTAGTTTTCCAAGCTGGAAGATTAGCATGAGTACACAGATAAATGAGGAAGAGTCCAGCATATGAGCAAGGCAGACTCATCTGGTGGTTGGGACAAAAGAACACATGAGTTGTGGGGTGACAGAGGGCTAGTGGACACAAAAGAAATACCCATGAGCTCACTTAGCCCTCCAGTCCAAAGTAATGTTATTTATTATTAAATTTTATCTGGATTAAGCTATTAGCCTTAATTCAGCTATTCAACTCAGCTGGATTATCAAATAAATTAGGTAAATTTACAATATAATTAACTACTTATCCCATTACCTTTCAGAGTAAAATCAAGCCTACAATTAACTAATTAAATAGGATTAATCTTTCCAGGGGACACATAACCACATTTTTCTTTCTCCTTAGAATTAATGAAATTTCCTCTCAACAATGTTCATTTTATCACAACTCTCAAATTCCCACTGGGCAGCAAGATTTTAGGATTTGAACATTTGTGATTATGCTTTAGTATATAATAGCGACTGTGTTTTCTGTGATGAAAGTAGCAATAAGAACTACCATTTCTTACACATTATAAGTTTGCTGCCTACTACCAGAACCCTTGCAGGGGAAATTCCATTAGAGCAAATCAAATTAATAAATGTGCATCTAGACACAGCATTGGCATTTATCATTTAAAATTATATTATTTACCTTCTATGGTAGAAATACTGTTGTTGTTATACGCCATCACAAGATCAATGTCTTCAGTTTCAAAAATATGTCTCTTTTGTCTTCAGATTAATATACTGGGAGTCTGATATTACTTCAGTGAATTAATATGAAAATATGTCCACAAATATTTATTCATAAGCATCAACTTCTCAATTTAGACAATTAGCTTTTTAGTATAGTTTCTTTCATTTTACTTGGCCACAATCTGTTATTACTTTGCATTTACACAGTAGCTTTCCTCTAAGGAGCCTAAAGTACTGTAGTTTAATTGTCCAAAAGAAATGGTGTCAGGATAGAGGGAAGGGAGGTAGAAAAATGTGTTTCTTGATTGTCTTAGGGAATTCGGAGATACTTAATTTTAATACTGGCTTTCAGCCCAGACAGTGAGGCTGTGTCTACACAAGTGAGGTTGCATGTGAGATTTCTAAATTTTTCTTCCATGAGCAAATGTACCTGCAGTCTCATTTCAAGAAATTCACATTAGTCTATCTAAGCCAGACGTTCTCAACCTGGGACACTGTTTCCCTTCTCCCCATGTGCCCCACCCTGGGGACATTTGGCTACGTCCTTCCTCAGTTATTACGGGGGTGGGGAAGCATGCGCTCCCAGGATCTTGTAGATGGAGGCCAAGGATGTTGCTAAAAACCCTACATGCACAGAATAACCACTTTAAAAAGAATTATCAAGGTGAAAATCACAGCAGTGCCAAGATTAGACATCCTAATAAGGCTTAATATTGCATGTGTATAGACTTCTCTGGTATTTCCTGAAGAAGCCTAACACCATATAATATCAGCAGTGTCAAGTATAATTTTGAGTCCAGTCAAAACTCATTTGTATTTGGGAGAATTTTCAAACATGATGTAATTATACCCCTGATGCAGAAATAAAATCAATTTGGACTCTAGATTTCTACCAAGTATCTAAAATGATTTTTTAAAAAGTCTTTTTTTTTTTTTTTAGTTGTCATTTTATTTGGAGAGTCTGAAACCCTCCCTACCTTTGTCTGGAGTCAAGGTAACTTTCTAACTGATGTCCCTAAAGGTAACCCTTAGAAATGCTAGGAGGACCTTTTCTTTCCAGCAAACAAAATTGTCTTCAATTATTGTGACTTCCCCCACCCCCAGAGAAATCAGTGTCTTCCTTGATATATCCAAGAAAAGAAATGCACTGGAACTTGTTTGTTTGTTTGTTGTTCAAGTAGTTATCTCTATTTTCCTCCCACCACACCCCCCATCCCACCCACCCCCATCTCCCACCCTCAATCCTACCCCCCTTTGGCTTTGTCTTGTGTCCTTTATACATGTCCCTTGATGACCCTCTCTCCCTTTTCCCTCATTATTCCCTTACCCATCCCCTCTGGTTACTGTCAGTTTGTTCTTTACTTCAATGTCTCCAGTTATATTTTGCTTGCTTGTTTGTTTTGGAACTTAAGTTTTTATAGGAAAAAAATATTGGCCCAGACAACTGCACAAAGCAGTCATAAAACTAGAGAACTTTATGTTCCATTTTTGTTTTTGTCACTGTTAGAAGAACTTAGTAATCAACCAGTAACACAGTGGCGGAGAGTACTTTAAACCTTTTAGTACTCTAAACACAGTGCAATACAATATGATGCAATATAATTTTATAAAGCACAATTTACATTTTACGTTTGTCCTTATCTCACTAAGGCACTTTCCAGCTCCTTCCAAATTTCCCTACCCCTGGAGTTGGTTTCCATATAATTGGTAACCAGAATGGGAAATTTTGAGAGGGCAAAAGGGCACATTAATAAGTATTCTGTCAATCAAGTGTAAGTCAGAACTGTTTCCGGCAAACCTGTGAAATTTAGTACACCAACTACAGGTATCTCAAGTCATTTACTACTGACATCTGTGATTTTATTCCTCTTCCTCTGAGATGACGACTACTGATATCAGGTTTCCTAAACTATGCTGGATTTGTGCGGAGAAGCATTTCTATTTCATTCGAACATTGTGGAGAATATACCATGCACGCACTGTTTCTAAATGTAACCCTAGTTCTATCTGTTTCCTCTGGGTGACTGATGATCCTACTGAATGCTGGGCAATGCCACTGCCATTTCAGTATCCTGCAGTCCTCATAAGGCCAAATTTTTAGTCAAATGTTACAAAAAAGGAAGAAAACACCTCTTTTCTTATTATTTGTAACACTAAGATAGAGTGTGTGAGTACAGAATAGATGCTGCTTTTGCCTTAGTAGCTTCGGATTTTTTCATGCAATATACCGTATACTGCAAACATAAGTCCAGGGATGGAAAGGCTGATAGATGATTATGATTGATGTAGCATGTTATCCCTTGAAAAGACAAGACTTTTTTTAACTGATTAAGCTCATGACCTATGAATCCTTCTCTTAGAATGTTTTCCTACCTCCCCATCCCATGATACTCCTTAGTTCCTTATGCAAGTAGAATTCCAATAGACTCATCTAACCTATCTGTTAACATGTCCAGACAGGTCAATATCCCAGAGGTTCACACAGTTTAGAATTAATCTAGGATTTATTACCATATCAGAAAAAGAGTGCATCACTTTAGAAGTAAAAGTGAAAATAAGGAGAGCAGCTTGCAAAGAATTTCTAATCATCCATAATTTTTTGGTTCCAAATGCGAAACCAAAGTTTTATTTTTCTACGTAGTTCCATCTTACTTATATACATGCTTCTCTAGTCATCTTTTCTTGTGTATGAATTTCTTAAAAACATGAAAATTAATACCATGTTCATTTGGTCATTTCAAGTGCCCATGTGTTATGGACTGGTTCATGTTTCACCCCAAATTCATATATTGAAGCCCTTACTACAAAGCGACTGTATTTGGAGGCAGGGCCTATAAGAGAAAGGATATAGCCTATGTTCCTATATCACCTGAGGCAATATTACTATTAGGTGACTATCAATTATTTTTTAAGGGGAGCCATTTTCATGAATGTAAGTTGCTCTTTGCCACACTATTTCCATGATCTTTCCATCATGGTTTTTAAACACTGACATCATAACTGGAGTATAGCAAGCATTTTACATAAGTATAGCCTTATTTATCTGATACATTTATCTAAATTGGCCTGCTAAATTAACTTCATGTTTACTTCACAATGTTTAAGGAATTTAAAATGGTTTTAGAAAATTAACATTTGGTAATACTATTGGCTTGTGATAGAAATGTCTCCAAAGAATTAATGATATCTAGCTGACTGCTTAAACTTCTAATTACATATTCTGTAGGGTATAAAGGTAGATCAGTGCTTAAAAATCTAATTTATTCTTTTTAAAAGGAGCACTCTATTGGGGAGCTATGCAGTGTGTGTTTATTATGTTTCTGCAGGTAGGGCATTTCTCACTAATGAGTGAATTAAACTCAAGCTTTTGGGCTGCAGCACTACATTGCTATATGATAAGGCCAATTCACTTTCCTGTGAGGACAAAGGGGGAGCACGCTGTTGTAAAATATTTAAGAGCAGAGAAAATGCCCTTTTCTATGCAGGTTAGAAAAGAGCAAAAGAGAGGATGAAATAGGAATGAGAATAAAAAATCATTTTTATGCCTGTAGAAACTGAAAAAGCGGTATTGCTAATGAGCTCCTCAGAGGTGGCACAACTAAAGTATATTACACATCAAGTCAGTAGCAAACTGATCTTATGTCTTTGGCTAGAATGGTATTAAACCTTTTCTGACAAGCTATGGCAAACGTACCTCTATTTGTGGTTGGCAGACTTTAACTTCCACAAGCTTGGGCATCAGAAAGAATAGTGGAAGGGGCTGTTGAACAGCAATGACAATAATAGTTACTAGTAATTTAAATGTCTCCTAGATGGCAGGCAACATACTCAGCATTTTGTAGCACCACAACAATAAGTATTTTTACCATCTCTAGGAAGCAAAAATTATCTACTTCTATTGTAAAATTTTAAAAAAGAGAAAAATATTGCACTAAGCTGGACTTAATGGAAATGCTAAGATTTGAACCCAAATTTTGCAGATAGATAGGTAGATGATATATAGGCATAGATGTAGATCTCAAAGTTCTTTCCAATTAGGAGATTACTTTATTACAGTCAGTAAACATTTATCAAGCACTGACTATAATTGAGGATCTAATTATACAACTGTGAACATATTAAAGGTCTTGTTCTCCAAAAGCAACTTTCTAGAGCAATGCTTATTTCTCCAAAACTGAGAAAGCTATATTTTAAGGAGGAAGAAAGCTTCTAGACCTCCCAAAGCTAAAGATCTATATCTATATCTATATATCTACCTGTACATCTCTCTATATACTAATATATAAATATATCATATATTTATATATGCACATAGATAAATATATTACAGATATATATGTTAATAGATAAATATGTTATGTATTATAATTAATATATAAACAACATTAATGTATTAAACATTATAATTATATTTATATTGCTTATATATTAAAATACATACTATACTATAATATATTACATATATAATTATGTCCATATTCAGAAAGATCTTATTTAAATATTACTAATTTTGTAAGTACCAGTAAGTCACTGATCAGGAATGATTCATTATCTATCAATATCACACTGTTTTATTAAACTTTTAGATTATAGACCAGACCCTCTCATAAAGAACTGACACAAGGGAATGCTGTATTGTTAAAATTTCCCTGCTATTATCCCAATTGTGACAAGTAGGGCTCTTATTAATCCAGCATCTGTCTTATTCTTTAAACTTATTTCTGCTCATTGTTCTATAGGCACCTTCTGTGCTCGTGGTACTAACCTGTTGTTATTCTTTATTGCTTCAGGCTTTGCTCAGTCTGGTCTGTTGCTCTGGAGCAAACAACCCCCCTATATCAGCCTTTATACAACTTTAGCTTGACCTAAAGGCATATCCCCCCTGGAACAGCATTGACGCATATACCACTTCGTGCCATTTCGGTTTAATTCCCTTCTGTGTTCCTGCAGTGCTGTGCATACTTTCACTATAGAACAATAGGCTATCAATAGTATTTATTTTGCCTCACTCTCATAAGCATATAACTATCATATCTGATCTTTAAGTTTAGCTATTGCCACAATAATACATAACAGACTGTCCCCAGACTAAATAGCCTACAATAACATTTCCTGCTAGAAGTAAAAATGAAAAATTATTGAACTAGTGTATTCTCCCACCAACAGTTTATAAAATATCACCCTTTTCAACCAATTATGAATATTATTAGAGTTTATAAACTTGTGCTTATTTGGGAGAGGTAAAATTATTTTAATTGTACATTTAATTTATATGGTCCTTTCTACTTTTATTATTTTATGAAAATCTTTATCATATTTAAATTTTGAATTTTATAAGCATGTTTTGTATTATTACATAATTAATTTTTTCCTTTAATTCTTTATGCGGTGAATTACATTTGCTGGTTTTCTAATGTTAAAACACAGTTGTATTACTGGGATAAATCCACACTTACAAAGACACATTTTCTTTATTATTACTGTAACTATTATTATTTCTTGATATGATATGTTTAATTACAGTTTTATCATTGTGCTGACAAGGATATTTATATTTTAAAAATATAACCTTTACTTTTTAGAACAGTTTTATAGTCACAGCAAAATTCAGTGGGAAATGCAGAGTTCTCAGGTACCTTCACATACACACACACTGTGGTGTTCATTTTAAACATCCAGAGCCAGAGAGGCACGTTTGTTAGAATGGAAGAACATGTACAGACACATCACATTCACTCAAAGACAACAGTTTACCTTAGAGTTTACTCTTGGTCTTGCACCTCCTATGCATTTGGACAAATGTAAAATGATACGTGTCCACCATTATAGCATTGTCACATATGAATGAGGTATTTTCCCCTCCCCTACAAGATAGAAATCAAGCGAGAAGACTTACTAAAAACAAAATGGAGGGAAAGGAGAAAGGAAGAGAGCTTCATGCATCAAGAAAGCACACATTAATAAGGGAAGAGTATGGCTCCTGGAACTGCTTGCTGGGGTCTGCCTTATAAAAGGCTCAGTTCAGGCAGGCACAGAGTAGATTTCTTTGCTTTCCAGGTTCCCTCCGAGAACAGAGCTCTTTGCTATACAGGAACTCTTTGCTTGTGCCGGCAGGTGTCAACTAGTGCATGCACACAGCAGAGCTCTTTGGGGAGAGCCTCAAAAACAACTTTACACTTACCTAGGAGAGACTCAAAAAATAGTAATGATAATTGAAGAACATTCCCATCCATTTGAAAGAGGCTCAGCCTGTGTCAATATCACGTGGAACAGTCTCACCCCGAAGCTAATCCCAGGCGTTGTTACCTATTCACTCCTCCATCCCCCTCACGCCTTTGACAACCACTAACCTTTTTACTGTCTCCATAGTTTGGTCTTTTCCACAACATCGTATAATTGGAATCGTATATTATGTAGCCTTTTAGATTGGCTTCTTTTACTTGATACTTTGAGTTTAAAGTTCCTCCATGTCCTTTGTGGCTTGATAGCTCATTTCCTTTAAGCACCGAGTAATATTCCATTGTCTGGGTGTACTACAGTTTATTTATCCATTCACTTTTTGAAGGTCATTTTGGTGGCTTCCCAGTTTTGGCAATATCAATAAAGCTTTTCTAACTTCCATGTGTAAGTTTTTTGTCTAAGTTTTCAACTAATTTTAATAAAACACCAGGAGCACGATTGCTGGATCATATGGTAAGAGTGTGTTTAGTTCTACAGAAAATGACCATATATTCTTCCAAAGTGGCTGTAACATTGTGCGTTTGTACCAGCAGTGAATGTGATTTCCTGTTGCTTCATGTCTTCACCAGCATTTGGTTTTGGCAGTTTTTGGATTCTAGCCATTCGTTAGACAGTCCTCATTGGGTTTTGAGGTAAAAGTTATGCAGAATTCACAAAACAATACTGGTTGATTCCATGCTGAATAATTTTGCTTATACCTGTCTAAAGTACATAAAAAAGTTTTAGCCTCCCTTAAAGCAATACTTTTATGCTACTGTCCTCAAATATTTTAATTATGTAGTTGTTTTTTTTTTAACTCACATATTAGGTATAAATTTGTTATTGATTTGTGTATTTTTTCATTTAAATACACCTACATTATTGTTAGTATCCTTACTATCATTTGTTCTGACACCTCAGACCTTTTATTCTGGATCTTTTTTTCTTCTTTCTAATGTACATATCTGAGAAAGTCTTCTAGGAAGAACTCAGTTTTATTTTTAATTTTGTCTTTATTCCTAATGGATAATTTTCCTGGGTATACTTTGAAAGTTGTTTTCATTCTGCATTGGGAAATATTTTCCTTCTGTCTCTGGCTTTCATTGTGGCTGCTGAATATTCTGCTATTTGTGCTGAGTTCTCAGATGTCAAAAGGGTTTGTAACATTCAAGATATTAATAAAAATCTATAGTGTACACTATAGATACTTTTAAAAATAGCTTCATCCTCAACCAATAAATTCTTTCAATATTCTAAACTCCATCCCACTTGTGCCCTTCTTTTAAAATTTTATGATATTTTCAATTAGTGGTATAAGAAATTCAAAGTTCTAGTGAAATTTTCAAGCACATAACATTGCTGAAAATTTAACAATTTTTCTGTACTCTGGATAATTATGATAAAAATTTAACTATATAATAGTGCTTTTTATTTACTCATTCACATACAATTTTGATTCCTGAAATTAAAATATTTCAACACATTCTCAGATACACTGTTTTATTTTATTCTGACAATATCTCTATGTTAAATAGCTGTAGTTAGACTATATTTTTCAAAATTGTTTCAACAATAACTCCCATTTCAATGCTCTTTTTACATTGTGATTTTGACACTCTTCTCACTGAGTAGTGGGGTTTATGTCCCTTCTCTTGAATTTCGGTGTGCTAGGGATTACAAGCATTGAGACACTGTGACTTCTGAGATTAGGTTACAAAAGCAATACAGTATCTGCCTGGCTTTCTCTGGGTGCTTATTCTTGGATCCCAGCTGTGGTGAGGAGTCGGTGAACCACAGGGAGATGCTACGTGTAGGTGTTCTGGTGGGAAGCCGGGTGGAGATTTCTGAGGACAGTCGTTATCAACCACCAGGCATGAGCGGGAAGGAGCCTTATGGTGCTTTCAGCCCAAGCCAGGGATTCCGCCCCAGAAGGTGATGCTCTGTGGGGCAGAGGTGGGCTGCTCTCATTGGACCCTGACAAAATGCAAAATAAATCTTTATTTTTTTAAGATACCAAGTTTGGGGTGGTTCATTACCCTGACATAGATGATTAAAATAGTCATTGCTTTAACACATAAGGCCTGAATTTTAGAATAAAAAATGTTAATTTTTTTTCAAGGTTCACACAGTAATTAATAAAGATATAGGATTCAAAGTGAAATTTTATAACTCTACACACCTTATCTATATTAAAACAGGACCCAATAAGATCCATACTGCTGTTGTCATCAATATATTGATGACAAACCTGGGGCTTCAGAGAAGTTAAGGCAAATTACCCAAATTTGCACAGGTTGTAAGTGTCTGTAGCCCAAATTCAAATGTGCTAGCCCCCTTCCCTAATATATTTTCTTTTCCATTTAACAGTCTGGCTTTTTTTTTACCTTTCCCTCTTTCTACTAATCCATGTCATCTTGACAGCTCTAGGATTATGAAGTAAAGAGAATTGAGTTACACATTTCAAGTAATTGGTTTAATGTTCTAAAAAAGCCACAGGTTCTCTGTAAGCGAATATATTAGTTGCATAAAAATGTGCACTTTATTTTCTTCAGAGAATTATTGACCCACTTGAAGCCAATAGATAGATTTATTTATTTATTTATTTATCTATTCATTCATTTATTTATATTTTAGTTGTTGTTCAATTCCAGTAGTTCCAACTTCTCCCCCATTACTCTCCCCTGCCCTGCCCAACTCCAAACTCCCTCAGTCAGTCCCCACCCTGTTGTCCATTACCATGGCTCCTTTATACATGTTCCTTGACTAGTCCCTTCCCCTTCTTTCTCCTGATAGTCCTCTCTCTCCTTCCTTTTGGTCATTGTCAATTTGTTCCTTTTTCCCTTTTCTCTGCCTCTATTTTGCTCATTTGTTGGTTTTGTTCATTAGATTCCACTTATAGGTAAGATCATATGGCATTTGTCTTTTGGCCACCTGGCTTATTTCACTTAGCATAGTGCTGTCCAGTACCATCTATGCTGTTGTGGAGGATAGGAGCTCCATCTTTCTTTCTGGTGTGTAGTTTCCCACTGTGCAAATGTACCACAGTTTTTTTATCCACTCATTTACTGGTGGGCACATACGCTGTTTCCAGTTCTTAGCTATTACAAATAATGCTGTTATGAGCATTGGGCTGTATAGGTTCTTTTGTATTAAAAAGTAGGCAAAGGACCTGAACAGATATCTCCAAGGAGGACATACACAGGACACATAGACATATGAAAGAGTGATAAACATTATTAGCCATCAGAGAGATGCAAATTAAAACCACAATGAGATACTACTTCATGCCAGTCAGAATGATCATTATTAACAAGTCAAAAACAGCAGGTGCTGGCAAGGATGTGGGGAAAGGCAACCCTAGTACACTGTTGGTGGGAATGCAGACTGATGCAGCCACTGTGGAAAACAGTATGGAATGTCCTCACAAAACTAAATATGGATCTGGCTTTTTATCCAGTGATGTCACTGCTGGGATTATACCGTAAGAAGCCAATAGATTTAAATGTAGGTTTTCAGGAAATTCAGCATCTTTTTCTTTTTAAAGATTTGTGAGTTTATTTATGTGAAGAATTTTTTTTTTAATTTTTAAGTTTTACAGTTCCAATTTTACTCCCTCTGCCCTGGCTCTGCCCAGCCTGCCCCACTTCCATATTATCTTTTCTTTAGACTATGAGTGAAGCTCCAAATTTTAATGTGTTGGTGATTGAAGTAAATGTACACTATGATGGCCGAAAATGAAGAAATTGATAAATTATTGTAAGTAAAGCAGAGATGAGATGATAATTAATTTAGTTTTATCAAGATACATTAGACAGTTTCCCAATCTGCATAATAATATGGATACATTTCCCTCTTTCTATAACAGGTTTATTTGAATGATGTCCTTTGATAATGCTCCCAGCTTTAAACCCTTCTTTACATCAAACGCGTAGCATCCAGTGTTAATTATATATCTAATGATGTAGGAACTTGTGCCAAAATATTGATATGTAGGACAACTCAAATATAAGATGTTATCTAAAGTGTTTAGGTATAATTAAGATACATAGTGTTTAAAAAATCTTGGCTTCTAAATGTCAAGAAAGCACGTTTTGGAATAAAGTTACTGAATTTGAACTAAGCTCTGGCTATATACTATCTGCACAAATTGGGCAAACTTTCTTCCTGCCTCTGCACCCGACTTTCTCTTCAGTGATTTGCGGGCAAATGATGGCTGATCCACGTGTGTGCACACTCTTGTGTCCTGAAGTAAGCTTGTAATATATTCCACTACTGCTTTTCATTTCTTACAAACTAGTTTAGTTTTTTTTTTTAATATAACAGGTAAGATGTAGATTTTATTCCTATCATACCCTTTAGTCAGGGAAAAAGATAGGAAGTTAAAGTATAAATACATCCTTTCTGTGAATGAGGCAGTTTAAATTTTATGCAGAACAGTTACATAAAATTAGCAATAAAATCCAATGTTTACTAGTTATGGTTACCCATTTCAGACTATTAAATTGTAAAGTAGCAAAATAAGGTCTACATGGGTATGCTGATAGGATAAGATGCAGAATGTAGATCTCCAACATATGTTTTAATCATCTGGTAGATGAGGAGTTATCTAGAAATATACATATGAATAAATAAGCACACAGATATACAGGAAACATCTCATTTTCAGCTGCCAATTCAATCTAATATGAGTAGGAAGTGCATTCCAGAACCACAAAGTTAAATTGCATTGCACTTCTCTCTCTCAGCAACTGGGTAATTCAATCATAGTGCATAGATTTTTCATCAGTTTTTAATTTGCTTAATTTTTGTGAGCTGGTGGTTTAGGAAATTTCCCATTTTTTCAACCCTAAGACTGTAGGAATAAGGCCATGTGCTATTCTTTCTCTGTGTAATTTTCATTTCAATGTAGATTTTATAGTTCATTACCTGTCAATCAATTTTCATTTTATCACATTCTGTAAAACTGGTTTATACTTCTTTCAATGTCTTACATTCATTTTAGACTGAGCCCTATTCATTTCTCTAAGAGCCACAGACATCTGTAGCTGTGCACATTTAAACGTGTATTTATTTTAGCAAACACAATATTTTTGCTTTATATGGTATATTCATTTAGGATATTTATTCAAGCAATGAGTACTGAGGAAGCAGCACTGTGTAAATGCTTTATCTGTGACCATTTTTCTCCCTAGGTCTTCGCTTATCTCAAACTTTGAAGTATACGCTTTTAAATTTAATTAAAGATACTAACACTTTGCATTTTGTTATCTAATTATTCTTAATCTAATAAATGTATTTAAATACTTAACTTTCAAAGCACCTGGACAAACATACATGTAAGCCTCAAAGTTTTTATATAAATTAACACTTAAATAAGCAAGAAAAGGAAAATAATGCATTTATTAAAATTAGAAAATATCTTTTTTTCAGATACTTGGGTATGTTTTTCCCATGGTTGTATTTTTCCTTTGTGTGACAGCTGTCTCTTCATTAAATAGATATCAGCTTTATTTCTCCTTTATCTAAGAAATACTGATCTTAACATTATCTTTAAAAATTAGATACATCATAAATCCAACAAGAAAATTTACAGAAATTTCCTTCAGGAACTAATTAGTACAGGTAGAGTGTTACTGAGGAAACTATGTTTTTGACTTTTGACCTGGTAAATAAGAAATAAACTAAAAAAGATACTTATAATACTCTTTATTAAAACATACCAAACATGTTTTCTATAACCTTATTTGGGAACTAATTTCAAGTTATGATAATAATCTGTGTGTTGTACTGGTAAGCCAGCTCTTTAGAAAAGCAAACAAACAGATCCTGACTTGTAGCGTTGGCCAATTTCCATAGTAAATTGTTCCACTGTTGTCCCACCTCTGATATAGTAGATATCATTCTTCTCTAACCCATGGCTTTCTGTATTTTTAAAGTTAATTTTTGAGTTTATTATTCCCTTTAAAACATTCCAGATAGATATTTATTCTACTTATCAAGTTACTTCAGGATTTCCATTCCCTATTTTTTCTTATCCCTTTAAAATACATAACACTTTGGTATCTCAGTATACCTAGTTTATTTTTATAACTTTGTCACATTGTCTTATTGATGTGTAATAAAACTAGGATCTCCACTGAAGCATTTGTGCAGAGAAATATGCTATCATGTATGCATCATTTATATCTGTTGTTGTTTTTTTCTTAATGGGAACTTCTTAAGCATCCCTTGAAACATTTCTAAGTATATAGTTTACTATGTGCTTAGTGTACAAAGACATGATTCTCAATAATTGCCTGACCTTCTCTAAGTATATCTTTAATATTGCTTTTATTAGGATAAAAAACAAAGCTGTCCATAGTCTGCTTCCCAGAATTTAGGTTGTTATGGAAAATAACGACTCTGGCGCGATTCGGGGTAACGGAGTGAGGCTTTATTACATGCACAGGCCCAGAGGAGGAAGTCTCCAAATTCTGGGCCCTGAACCTTGGCTGAGCAGGGCTTTTATTGCTCTCCGGACACCCTATCCTACATGGCAGAAGTAGGAGGTACAGAAGCTGATGCAAAAATAACTCTAGGATTGAGGTGTCCTTGAGGTGTCCTTATCGGAAGCTGGGTGTACAGAAGCCAAAGCGGGAGTTAGCTGCTACAAGGTCTTTTTGTTCTCTATTGTAACCTTTATTTAAGATCCCTGGAAAAATTAATACAATTTTCAAAGAAAATCTTTTATTTTCTTTATTTTAGTACGTTCCTGATGTCCGAACCTTCTCTCTCCTTATTTATTGTGGATTTTATCTTTATAACACACATGAAGAGAGATGCCTAAAGTTTAATTTTTCGACAATTTAGTCTCAAAAGACAAGGTTAATACCAATAAAACAACTGTATCTGTTTATTTTTTTATCCCAAAACATATGATGAATTAGAATACATCAAATATGTTTTGTTCAGTTTTGTCTTGCCTAAAGTATACTTTTACAGTTTTTATAAATATATATATATTTTTTCTTTCTAGGAAACCATTTTCTATAAAAGCAGCTAGAAAAGCCACTGGACCACATTCTATGATGAGCAAGGGAAGCTGAGGGCTTTGTAAAACGCAAATGGAGTAAGCACTGGGAAGCAGAGTGTTGAGTTAGTAGAAATGCCAAAAGTATTTGGGGACTCTTAACTTAGGGGGTGATAAACACAACGATGGAAAGAGTAGTAACTACATGCTTCATGTCTTTGGCAAGAGTTATTCTATTGGGTCCATAAGAGCTATATAGAGAACCAGCAACAGTAGATTTCAGCATTTGATACTGGGGATAAATCAAGCCAAAGCTGTAGGAAAAACATTCTGAGATTTAACAGTGCAAACCCCCCCCCCACACACACACACACAAACCCCTACAAAAACCAAGCTGCCATTTTCAAAGATTATTTATTTCTTTTTTTACTTTTAGAGAGAGAGGAAGGGAAGGAGAGAGGGAGAGAATCATCAATGTTACAGGCAAGTTGCCTCTTGCCTGTAACTGGCCAGCAACACAGGCATGTGCCCTGACTGGAAATCAAACTGGTGACCCTTTGGTTCACAGGCCCATGCTCAATCCACTGAGCCACACCAGCCAGGGCAAACTGCCGTTTTTTCCCCCTCTGAAAAGAGACCATGGACTTATGAGGTCAAAGTGTTTACAGATGCTATAGATCTGATTTCAGATTCTGGGACTGTCATTTCCTTAGCCAATGTTTCCTTAGCTGTGTGGTCTAGATAGGGTTGCTTGATGATATAGGACACTCGGTTAAATTAAAATTTTAGTTCACCAGGGGCTAATTGTTTAGCTATAAGAATATGTCAAATATTGTATAGGATATGCTTGTACCAAAAAATGTATTTTATATCTGAAATTCAAATTTAACTTGATACAGAGAGATCTGTTTAAGATAACTCAGATCACTGGGGAGAAGTAGGGAGGGGCCAAAGGTGGAGTTTGCGGAGGCAATTGTGGGCAGTCTAGGATGGGATTGGCTGAGAAGCTGAATGGTTCCAGAGCAAATGGAGATAAAAAGAAAGAGCTCTCTGGCTCCTGGGTTGGCTCTCTCTCAGGCTCAGGCTCTAGCTCAGGCTCGGGTCCTCAGGCTCTTCTTCCTCGAGGATGCCTGGATGATGGTTCTGCAGCTGCCTGCATTTCCCAATGCATGACATTTTGAATGGGAAGGAACTCTGGGCACAGCCTAGGATCAGGCTGTGCTGGCAGAGGGTGGCAGGGTTATTCTTTGGGTGTTCTGTAGGGAACAGGCTTTGAGGCAAAAGCCTGCCATTCATCCAAAATTGTGTAGCTTTTGTATTTTATGTTGTTTTAGTTTGTAAACTAACCCTATAGAAACAAGATAACTAAAAACCAGGAAAAGCTAGGAAAACTCGGGTGTTAGAGTTTAACCTTAATTGATAGGCTTAAGTGATTAAAGCTGTGACTTGACAGGCTTCAGTAGCTGTGCTGAATAAAGACTCCTTTCCTTTATCTCCAAAGCTTTGCTTCTGGTACTTTTGGCTAGAGGGCAGTGGTGGGCAGCAGACCCCAAGTACTGTTCCATAACAACTGGGCATTCTGTATTTTTAGTTGATAAATCTGGTAAAAATAGACCTAGGCAAGTTTTGTAATATCTCTAGGTGTCATTTATCTCAATAAAGTGGCAATAATATACCAACTGAGACAGAAATTATGAGAATACACATACACACACGGTATGTATAAGTATTTGGGCAATAGTATTGAGACAATATCAGGTACTGGAAAATTCTTGTAATTCTTACTTAAACAAGCACTGTTCTTGGTACACAATCATAAAGAGACTATTTTCCTTCTCTTTGCACCTTCATATTCTCTGACACTAACCATTTCCCTTACATGTGTTGACACTTAGGCAAATCCCATCACTATGTGATCAAATTATGGTAACATTTCTCCAGCCAGCGATTACAGTAAGTATCTATTTCCACTTAATAATCTTTATGTACCCCTTGATTTAAAGTTAAGACCTCAGCCTTTCCCCAGTTTATCCTCTCTTAGATAGAACCTGGGTATGATGGATGTGTTTACCACCCAGGAGTTCTCCAAACTCCATTTTAAGTTGGTTCCATTGTGCAGGCATAATTGATTTAGTCATTGGCCATTGATGTCTGAACTCTATCTTCAGCCCCTCTCCCCTTCTCTGATACCTGTAGGTAGTGCTAAAAGTTCCAATCTTCTGATCACTTGGTGGTTCCTCTGACAACCAGCTCCAACCCTGAAGCTATCTAGGGGCTCATCAGGAGTCACTTTATTAGCAAAAATTCAGGTATGGTGGGTAGAGGCTTATTATAGATAACAGAAGAAGCTCCTATCATCTCTGTCACTTAGTTAAATTCTAAGGGTTTTAGAAATTCTGTGTCAGGAACTAAGGACAAAAGTCAAATACGTATTTCTTAATACAATAGAGTCTTTTTTTAAGTTCAGGCTTCTATAACAAAATACTAAAACTGGATGGCTTAAACAAAGGACACATTTCTCCCAGTTCTGGGAACTGGGGAGCCCAAGGCGAAGGTGCTGACAAGTTCAGTTCCCAGGGGTGTGCTTTTTCTGGCTAGACTGTAGGCTTCCTACTTTGTCCACACACGGTGGAGAGAGAGTGAAAGAGACATGGTCTCTCTTCCTCTTCTAGCAAGCAAACTAATCCCATCCTGGGAGTCTCATCCTGGGAGTCCCATCCTACTGACCTCATTTAAATCTAGTTATCTCCCCAAAGTTCTAAGTGCAAATGCCATCACATTGGCTTCAAAGGAAGAATTTGAGATGGACACAGAAATTCACTCCATAATACAAGGGGCTTTCAAATCAGTGTCAGAGTATGAATAAAAGTTTTCCAAATTTTCATTTTGATTTCTTCTTATAATCAAAATCACATAGGGAATCTGGTGAAAATGTTAATAACTCAGATTTTATATATTCCTTTATTTCAGCTTTCTTGCAAAAAATGCTTATTTACTCTCATTAAATATTTACTAAGCCCTGGATGGTATGGGCCAGTGGATTGAGCATTGATTGGTCTGTGAACCAAAGGTTCAGCAGTTCGATTCCCAGTCAGAGCAAATGCCTGGGTTGAGGGCCAGGTCCCCATTGGGGGGCATGCAAGAGGCAACCATGCATTGATGTTTCTCTCCCTCTTTTTCTCTCTGTATTCCCCTCTATCTAAAATAAAAAAAAAACTTTAAAAAAATAAAAATGTTATTTAAAAAATATTTACTAGCTAAATATAGGCATATAAGCATGACAGTGTGAATGAATGAAGAAAAAAAGATGATGAAGCCAGTTAGGTTTAAAGTTAAAAAGAAATATCAAATAAAATTTATTTTCATCATAAATTATAAAGACTAATTATAAAAATGATCTTTGTTTAACAACATATTTCATTATACCATATACACATTTCTAAAGATCTCCTCTTTTTATATTTGTGCAGTTTGTTTTTCCTCTTGGGTAAATTTTTCTTTCAACCTCCCTACTAAAACTTATCTTGTTGACATCTCCTATACTTCAGCTTGTCAGGTTTTTAAATTTTATCCTATTCTCCAAGGTGTCAACCATCTTACCCAAATTAATGTTGTCAGTAATTTAATGGATAAGCTTTCTATTCTAGCATACCCAAATTCTGAATACATTTCTCATAGCAAGCATGGACCTGACTAGCTGTGTAATGACCTCTAATCCATCAAAAAAAAAGTGCAGAGTCAACATCTATAAGTCTTATAGCTTTATTATCATCTCCAGTAGATGAAAAAGATATATGTTGAACCATGCTCAACTAAGAGCACTTATTTTCTGAGGTTTATATGGCCAATGGATCTCTGGTCTACTCAGAAATGGGGCATTTAAGATCATCCCTTATTTAAGAGACTGTATTTATAGGATGTTGCCAGCACCTAACAAGTAATATATAATCAGCTCTCAGTGAAGTTAATGATTTAATAGAGCAAATGATTTGGAAAAGAATTCTGCTATTATTGTTTATTATACAGAAGTTCAAAACTGTAGTCATGTAAAAATGATATTACAAATAACTTCCATTGTATAAATATACAGTCACCCTGCTCTGGAGCTATCCCAGAATCACATTATATTTAAAATATTCACACAAATTACAAAATAAAGGCTTGATCATGTCTTACTAAATTTAGTACTCTGAAACTAGAAAAAGATTTTGTAAAACCTTTGAAGAAATGTTGATGCTGCAAGACTGATCAAAAGAAAAATTATTCTGCATTAAACTTCTTTTAGAATCCCTATTTGAAAAAGATATAATGTTAAAAAATATTTTAGAAGGAAACATTATTAGAGTAATGAAAAGGAATCATGTGAACTCTGTAATTTTAAGAATTTTTAAAATCTGTCATAGGAAATCCAGATATGCATATGAATAAAGCAAGTGTATAAGGTAAGCACCTCTGCCTCCATGAGGAGATCAGATGAAATGACCTAAGATACAAAGGCTAGTATTTAATGACAAGTAGAGAAGAGGCACTTTAAAGCATTGAAATGTTAGCAACACACTCTATATTATGGGTTGTTAAAAGATTGTTGTTTTTACAATTTTCTTCCGCCATTCCCACTGAAACTTTGAAAGTAAATAATTATAAATAATTAAATGTTTAAAAATACCCCTTTTGTAATTTTAATGAGTCTATTTACATTCAGTTTTTTAAGGCCAATCAATCATTCCACAAATCATTATTATCCACTTGCTGGAGGTGTGCCAGATTATAAGTGGAAACAAACATAATGAGGTACTGTATGTGGGAGAGAAAAGGAAACTGATAAAAGTAGTCCAGCCCATATATACATTTTATATACATATAAAGCTTAAAATGAAGTGAGTAATGACAAAGTTATAAAGTATTAAACCATTTAGGGCAGGACTCTAAAACTAGATTATGTAAAGGACAGTATCCTGCGGTCATCTAGAATGGAAAGGTTTACCTTCTGGTTCATTCACTTGCTGTCTCTGTGCCTTGGACTAATTTACTCGGCTTCTCTGTGCCTCAGTGCCCTCATTTATAAAGTACGTAGTAACAGTGCTTATCTCATCAAGTTGCAAAACACTCAGGACGGTGGCCCTGTTCCAAATCTTGAAGCACTTGTTTTTTAGGCAAGAAGTGTTACAGTTTGTTTTTTAATAGTGGTTAAAAATAAATAAGCCAGTAAGTGAAAGACAAATACCATATGATCTCACCTTTAACAGGAACCTAACCAACAAAACAAACAAACAAGCAAAATATAACCAAAGACACTGAAATTGAGAACAGACTGATAGTCACCAGAGGGGAGAGGGGAGAGAAGATAAGGGGAAGAGGGGAAGGATTTACAGGAACAAGTATAAAGGACACATGGATAAAAACTAGGGGGCTGGAAATGGGAGGGAGGTGGGGAGGGCTGGGGCGGTGGTCTGGGATGGGAGTAAAAGACAGAAAACTGTACAAGAACAATTAAAATAATAAAATTAATTAATTAATTAATTCAATACATAATAAATAAATAATTACCTTATGAAAAAATAAATATAGCAAGTGGAAATGTTGATTCTCTGTAAAGTTAGGTAACTAGAAGTTCAGAAAGTGAATGTGACATGTTAGAAATCCTGAAATGCTGAATGTATATGAAAGAGAGAGGGAGACTGGTAAGTTGATTTTATTGTAGTCATTTTTTTTTTTACTATTATTACAGTAACTTTACTGAACATAAGTCTGTTTTCTTAACACATTTTTAGTGTACACTGCTGCATTGTTAACTATAGGTACAATAAATATATTGATTTATTTTGAAAATAGCTTAATTCAAAACACCTTCAAATATGATATTATTTCTAAATAAATAAAAAATAACATTTGTATACTTTAAAGAAAAATAGAAAAAGCTTTCTATTGATTTTTCCGAACATGGGCAAAATATCTTTATTTTTAGGATGTATGTCTGTCTTTAATCTGTCTCTAGTGTCACTTATATTTTTCCAAATAATGTATTTTGACAATATGAATGTGTTACTTTTAATTGTTTTCAGAAAATATTTTCTGAAAAGCTTTATTTTATGGTTAATAAATATCAAATTGTTGACATCTTCAATTACTTTTTCTTGAAAGTCCATTATATCTTAATTGAGATAGCATTTTCTCTATAGCTGCCGAACAAATTCTGTTAAATGGGAACTACTTTAACTCCATAGTTAGTATTGAATTTTTAAACATTTCAGCTCAATTATTTTTACAAATATCTATCACAAGCAAACACTTGTGAAATATTCTTCAAATACTTGTCTCTACTAATCTGTCTTTTAAATGTTACAAAAAAGTACAGGTGCTACAAATTATAGGTTTTTCTCAGTTTTCTTCAAGTTCCACTTATACATTTATTTAATTAAAAACAGGAGTTATATATTACTGTAGGTTATAATATTAAAGCTTAATTTAAAAAATCTCAAAATTGAATCTTGTAAGCTGTTTGAGTTCTTGTCACTAATTTG